>JAODUP010000008.1:670000-977500 GCA_025642065.1 Paralvinella palmiformis
GACTGACTGACTGACTGATTGAGTGATTGATTGACTGCCTGACTGACTGATTGACTGAGTGAGTGAGTGAGCGATTGAATGAGTGAGTGAGCGCATCAATTAGTTAGACAGCCAGTCAGTAGCCAATATGTCATTACCTAAACCCACTATGTTATCATACCAAATATGTCCCCCACCGTTTTTTTTATAACATTATAACTTTATAATTAGCTGCCACGATGTCTCTATTGATGTAAATAGCCCTAAGCTAACATCAAGTCACCCTCCCAAATTCCAACCCCCCCCGCCCCCAACATACCCCCAAGTGTTCATCTGAAAGAGATTTTTTGTAACCATTCCTTTATAGAGACAGCTTATTCTTCCGTTTATCGTAAAACAGAAGTTTTACTGAATATTAAAACACCAATTTACTTCACTAAAATAAATCTTTCTATCATCGAGTTAACATCGCCATAATTCTAGACGAACTAGTTTCGGCTGAAATACTATTCCGAGCAATAAAGGTTAATTAGATTTTAAAGACGCGGTTCGCTTGTCGGGGATGTATCATTCTTCACCCGAAATATAGCCTCCGGTTTCTGGCGTAAATCACCGCGTAACGTTTATGCGATATTAAGAGCCGGCTGAGGCTTTCATGTTACGTTGACGGGAACACGAAGTCTTATCCGATTTATTGGGGGGGGGTTGGCATTGGGGTTGGGCGTGGGGTGGCGGAATATCTCAAAATCGGCGCCTTTGTATATCAGAAATGAGATGGCCATTTTTGACGAGACACGTTAGGAGATCAGATGCTTTGTTCGGGCATTTTCGGTATTTTAGACGTTTGGCGGTAAATAGTTTTGTCAATGATGATTGAACGAGTGTTGCTAGCATCTCCGTGATTTAGGTAATTTTAAGGTGCACTTGGAGATGGCTACGTAAAAGATGAGTATCTAAATTAAATGCAAAATAGCATTGCGTCGCCTCTACTTACCTCGCAGTAGAGTAAAAACTGACACATCTAATTGTTTGATATTAACTGTATGTCAACATATAATTAAACAGCAGTGTTTCGGCAGTAACATAATTAGTGTAATTGATGCATGTTATATATATATATATATATATGTATGTATAAATATGTGGTGTGTGTGTGTGTGTGTGTGTGTGTGTGTGTGTGTGTGTGTGTGTGTGTGTGTGTGTGTGTGTGTGTGTGTGTGGATATATATATATATATATATATATATATATATATATATATATATAAAGCCATTGATGTTTTATTATAATAATCAACTACAATAACTATAAGAACAGACATAACAAGTGGCCAGGGTTAAACCAATCATCATAATATCATCAATTATTGATTATCGGTCAACACTATAGATGTATATGATAACCATTATCTGTGATCAGGTAAACATCTCCGATTTCCGTACTCCAGTGGCTGTTAAACACTGAACAGAACATGTTAAGATCGGCATAGAGTACTCGATCCTCTCTCTCTCTCGAACCAACAACCCACTACCAGCCCACCCCGACACCGTAAAGCTTCCCCGGTTGTCATGACGACACATAATACGCAGTACTAGACCATATGTGAAGGTTCCCAAACTAAAGTTGGACGATGGTGAACGATCTGAGGGAATGGTCTTAGCACGTGATCTAAGGACGCGTTGTCAGCACGTGGTCTGAAGATATGATGTCGGGACACAGTCTGAGGACACCATCCGAAATCACCGTCCTAGGGCATGGGTCATCCTCCGGCTGAGATCACGTGATTTCAAGACCTGTCGTTCCACGATGATCTTTTAGGTCGTGGTGGTCTCATCCTAAGTCGCCAGTACGTGTTACTGATAAATGGTCTTACTGCCCGGATCTCAGGATATGATGTCGACTGTGTCATCACGTGACCAGATGGGATTTTGTTAGCACAATGTGTCTAAGCCATTTTCTGGAAACTGTATGTACAGCCTACTCTCTACCACCTACCATATAACCTACGATCTACCACCTACCATATAAGCTAACATCTACTACCTACCATCTACCACCTACTATCTAACACCTACCATCTACGATCTAGCCTAGGGTTAGTCTCAAGAGGTTTGGGCGCCCGTCATTCCACTATGCAGGACCCACATTATGGAATAAACTTCCAGACATATCTATTTAATATTGCATATTCTAAAAATGTAATTTTTATCTAGTCAACTCACTTTTTATGTAAAACATCACAGAACAACATAGGTGAATGTGATGCTATATAAAATCACACATTATTATTATATATATATTCATAACACCTACCACCTACTAATTGCTACATCTTACCTACAATCTACCATTCTACCACCTACCGCTTATCATCTAACATACCTTCTACCACCAACTATCTACCACCTATCATCTACCACTTACCACCTACCACCTATCATATACCACCTACAATCTAACACCTACCACCTATCATCTAACACCTATCACCTACCATCTACCACCTATCACATACCGTCATATTTATTATAATCGATGTTTCCCTGGGAAGACGTACCTAACCCCCCCCCCCCCTCCCATATGTCCTATATATGACCAGCTCCGACGTTAAACCCGTCACTGTTTTATCATTATCATAATGTTTTGATTATGATATTATAATAAATTTTCCTATCTTCAAACATACGTTATGATTTGTGTCATGCCTCGGTTCAGTCATCGCCCAAGATGAAGGAAGTGAACGCAGAACCTATTTTATGACCTATATCTATTATTATGACCTATATTATGACCTATATTTGTATGACCTATAATCGTATGACCTATATTTTTGTGACCTCTATTATAGCCTTATATTTACAGGTCACTAATAGTGTTATTGTTGTTGGTGACGTGAACGTGACAAATACCATTGTCAAAGGTTTAAACACTCTTATTGATAAATGTTATATATATATATATATATATATATATATTCAGAAATGGAGGTTGGCAGATATCTATCTAGTCATTTATATTGCTCAGATGTGATTATATTATCTACATTTTATAGCCAGATTTCCTGTAATTTGGATATTTTATCTTACTCATAATGAATAAAATGAATATTAAGAACTTGTTCATGGAGGAATCATGGATGATGGTAGTGCGATGTTTGGCGAAAACAAAAGAAATGTGATTCATTCAGAAAGAAAAGAAACCCTGTTAAAATATGATCATTTGGGTATAAATTAATAAAATGCCGAGTCATAACCAAATATTTCGGGGGAGTCTTTAATGGCCGCCTCCAAATTAATTAACAAGTTTAGTGCAATCCAGAAATGTGCTGGTTTCTCGGTCGTAGACTATCATGACGTTTTCTGAAAATGAACTGTATTGGTCATCATAACGTCAACACAAACTTTAAACCCATCGTGTATATTTCTGAAATATTGACTGACTACATTGCCGTCTCCACTGAATTATTTCAAATAAAGGGGGACGTTAAAAGGGGTATTTCGGCTCCATCTTTCCGTACTGCTTCCCTGTGAGTGGTGGGGGAGAGGTTTTCTCAACCACCCAAACATAGAGGCTGTGATGAATAAGCGACAGCCTGGGGATTCTGCCCGAACAACAAAACAACTAACTACATCAATTTATCTGTGTCTAGCACAATAGCTTTGTTGTATAGAGAACTTGTTAGGTTTATCTGATTGTTGTATTTATTAAAGATGATATCTAGATGATCACTGAAATAAAATAAATAAAAACTGCTAATCATTGCTAAAACAAATATTGTACAGTGAGTGAGTGAGTGAGTGAGTGAGTGAGTGAGGTGGATGGGTGGGTGTGTCGGTGAGTGAGTGTGTGAGTGAGTGAATGAGTGAGTGAGTGAGTAGATTTTGTGATGGTGGGGGGGTGGTGGTGGTGGTGGTAAAGTGGTGGGTGGTAGGGAATTAGGGGGCTTGGTATGAGTGAGGGGAGTGAGTGAGGTGGTTGGTGGGGTGGAGTGGGAGTGGTGGTGGGGTGAGTGAGTGGGAGTTGAGGTGAGTGAGTGAGTGGATTGGTTGGATGAGTGAGTGAGTGGATTGGATGAGTGAGTGAGTGAATTGGATGAGTGGCTGGGTGAGTGAGTGAGTGGATGAGTGATTGATTGAGTGGATGATTGATTGATTGATTGATTGATTGATTGATTGATTGATTGAAGTGAGTGAGTGAGTGAGTGAGTGAGTGAGTGAGTGAGTGAGTGAGTGAGTGAGTGAGTGAGTGAGTGAGTGAGTGGTGAGTGAGTGAGTGAGTGAGTGAGTGAGTGAGCGAGCGAGCGAGCGAGCGAGCGAGTGATCGCTTTATTGAGTTTAGTAGCCTCTCTAACGGGATGAAATCAGATAACCATGTCTCAATTTGGGTTTTATATTATTGAAGAAACGTGCTGCAGACATTGACAATATTCGAATTAGATATCTCGACTTAGTGTGGGCTATACGAGAAATGTTTCAAGAAATTGATAACCTTAATGTGGATCGGTCTACTGATGGATGAAACAATTCACAGATAATGGTAAGTAAGTAAGTAATTTATTCACCAACAACATCGTGATATAATAATACAGGTACATAATATGTTAAATTGTCTCTCCATAAATGTGATGTTGTTAGCCAGGACAGCCGATAGACATAAAGACTGTCTTCCCCGGCGTCCCGAGACAAAATTAAACACATAAAAACAAATAAATCAGCATTAACTCGAGATGATATGCAATAATGATTGGTGAGTGATGATGAAGGTAGATGCTGCTGTCCGATCGTGGAGTCTGTCGCTAATGAAAGATGGAATATGATCAAACACGTTGATCGTACCTCCGACCTCGACGCCAAGAATCTGTGAAGCAAAACCACAGCTTTAATAATTATTTTGTGGCGAATATCTTGTTTAGATTATTCTATTAACATTACATTTTATTGCCACGACAATAATCACTCTATCAATTATATCTCTAACGTTTTACTTAAATTATGCGCCTTTTGTGGGTAGAAACGTCGTAATAGGTTTGTGTTTACGCGGATCAATCACTGCCAAGTGGTCGTTTCTTTTTATAGCAAAACATGGATCCATGTTCAGTGTTGGTACACTGAAAGTGATGACGTTATACGCACAACCGGATTAGATAAATGAGATAATTTCGCGCCTCGATTATCAAAAACCCACGTCTAGCCATTGACCCGAAAGAAAACTAAACCGTGCACGCGCGCCGATTTGATGGCAAACAGGTCCCAACTTCCGGTCGTGGCCAAAAGGAAAGCGGACTGCTAAAATCAGGTTATAAACATAGTGAATTATTGTTGCATAAGCCATAATGCAAAAGGAATATATTTTCATCGTTAAGGAAAACATTTAAAATAGGTGTTAAAGCATTTTGTTGAGGTAAATTAATCTTAACTATTATTGTTATATTTAGCCTGTTCGACAACTCGTCTCTGGCGTTATATCCCAACTAAACTAGATCTACGGACTTGCATAAAAATATATTTACATATTTTATGGCATGTAATAGGCCAGGAGTAATTCTGATTGTCTGCACACACAAAATTATAATACACACATCACAATACATGTCCGTATTCACGGGTTGAAAACTCGAAGCGCAGCCGCTTCAACATTGCTTTTTCCCCTAACTGAGTGTTCGGTCTAGTTTTCTTTCAGGTCAATGTTTGGAATGGACTGTTTTTGAAGAAAAAAAACTAAGACTTAATAGTTTAGTTTAAATATGCTTGTTGTCTATTTGTGATATGTCTTCTTGGCTGTAAACTGCATATTATCGCCCAAGGGAGACGAGGAATTTATTTAATCTGACAGTTTCTTTTACGCATTTTGTTTCATTGTATAATACATGTACTCTAATAACAACATAGAAAGTTGAACTTCATATGTAGCTATAATGATTCAGTTAGTATAATTATAATATGTCTACTAGTACACGTGTATTATTACATTTATATCACCACATTTGTTATCGCGCTTTGTTGACATCTGTAGGCGATTTTTTTCCGTTTCCATTAACTACGTGTAACTATAAACACAACATCGGTGTGCATTGTGAATATACAAGATCTCTGGCGTCTGACAGATATCACACTGACTGAATGTATGAATGGAATACGGAAAATCACGCAATAGTTCTTGTATCTTTTCAAAAAATAGCGTCCATGGAAAGCACTGAAATTGCGTCCCTTTCCAAACATCTGACACCA
Source organism: Paralvinella palmiformis (assembly GCA_025642065.1). Taxonomy (NCBI): domain Eukaryota; kingdom Metazoa; phylum Annelida; class Polychaeta; order Terebellida; family Alvinellidae; genus Paralvinella; species Paralvinella palmiformis. The sequence goes on from JAODUP010000008.1 coordinate 676,207, forward strand.
ATCTATCAGATAACTTTACTATAGAATCAGCTCAAAAATACCAGTCAGTGGCGCCCCCTTCAAGTGGCGACCAGGGCACGAGCCAAACTTGTCTGGTTGATGACTGGTTGATGACGACTGTACACAATAGTACACAACTACCAGATTGGCGACAATTACTGGATTACCTACTTATTACTACTTTAATTTTTATCAGAGAGAGTGTCCAGCCATCAAGATGCTGATCAGGTCTACCTTAGATTTTGTGTTCATCTCTCCTCCGGGCTTTGCTAATGATTGTGGAAATGAAGACAGCTCGTGCTTAATCATTTCTACTGTTCGACCTGCGATAACAACATTGAGCAGACGCTGCAGTAGATTCTTGTCAGCTTTGATTGTTTTCTCTACATTTTGTGTAGTAGACACTTTAGTTTTGTACAGGTGGGGAAATGTCTTTGAATGATGATTCTTTAGTGCATCATAAAAACCTGTGGTTCCCTCCACTAGTCGTTCCTTCGCATTGGTGATGACAACCTGCATTCTTCTCTCTTCTGCAGTTAAGAGATCACTGACCACCTCACATGGTGCAGTGTCTTTTGTTGCCAGGGACTCCAGAGGTTTGTCCATAGTCTTTGAGTAGGTGTATCCATCCTCTTCTGCTAATTTCATGTGTAACCTGAACATATCAAATTCTCGGAGCTGCGTAGCAAGCTTCTTCACATCATCAGCATCACGGTTAGAGCAAGGCATCATCCATTCGCTCATTCCAACTATAATTTAATATAATTTAGTGTAATAGCATATATATATATATATATATATATATATATATATATATATATATATATATATATATCACATGAACTGAAGTATATTCATATCACTAATCATATCGTAGCAGTATGTATGGCTGGTTCATACCACGCCAATAACATTTACAACTAAATACATTTTGCTATATCTCGTGTAGAGAATAGTTTAACAGCTTCTTGAATTCAGAAGAGTGTAGCTCGCGAAGTGACAATTATTACAAATATTGCCATTGATTATTAACAAAGTCATCAATCAGTATTTGTAAGCAAATATATTCGCATAAATTATTAAAAATCATTATAAATCATTTCGCTGATGAAGTCAATATCAGCGATTGGTCGATATCTTTGTCACAGCTTACATGTTTAATTAAGCCAATAGATGGCTATGTACGGGTTATTTATATAGTTTTTCCCCCGCTCATATGAAGATCTTGGAATTATTACTTCTGATATTTGGCTAACACTGTCTATTTATATTGAAAAGGCTACATTTTATGATGTTCGCGATGTTGCCTTGGAGTGGTTCGGGAACTATTTGATAAACAGGTCCCGATTTATCTCATACCATCACATACACTCTGCCAGTCACAGCATCATCACCTGTAGGGTTCCTCAAGGAAGTGTCTTCGGCCCACTCCTATTAAGCATCTAAACAAATGATTTACCACATGCATTAACATATTTAAAATGCATCTTATTTCCAGACGATACAACAATATCTTTCACGTTTGAAAAGCCAAAACAATTACCACGAAATACCGAAAATGACATGAGAGCATTATCAGACTGGTTCTATGCAAACAGATTATCATTGAATGTTCAGAAGACAAATTTTGTTGTGTTTGCTCCAAAGAACACAAACAATAACATAACATCCATCACACTGGGAAATCAACAAATATTAAGAGTCAACAATGCAAAATTCCCAGATATTTATATAGACGACGGACTTGAGTGGGATGACCACATCAATCATATTGTCAAAAGGTTTTCCAATGGATCATATGCACTTCATACGGCCAAAAACATATTTGTCTGCCGATAATTTAATTTACAATCATTATACTACAGTCTTATTCATTCTCATCTTGTACAATGTTATGTGGATCAGCATATCAATACAGACTGCATAAACTTGAAATATTATAGAAGAAATTAATCAGAAATATGTGCAATGCTAGATACAATTCACTGACAACTCCACTATTTTAAGCAGCTCAAATTAATGGACATATATAATATCCAACTCTCCAAATTAATGTATTCATACACCACTGGTACTTTACTTATTCCGTTACAAATAATATTTACAAATAATTATCTTGTACACAGTCATCAAATACGTCATTCCCTCATGCCATAGCGATAACCTTTATTCACCAATGCCCTAAAAACTTGGCTAGCTTTGCCAGGGCAACGTGAAAAACTGCAAGTCAGTGAAATTATTCAACCAACGAATAAAGAAATATTACTTAAGAACTTATTGAGATCACTAGTCACATTGCCTTGCTGCATCATCATCTCTACTCGAAGATATAACATAACGCTATATGTTAGAATGACTTATTGTCCTAATTTGTGGGTGGTCTGTACTTGTACAGATTTAACATCTTTGGTGCAACCCCAAACTGTCTCTGCCATGTACTCGCTTCATTTAGTGTATATGTATGTAATCCCATTCTAGATTCTGTTTAAAATAAATATATTGATTGATTGATTGATTGATTGATTGATATACTAGCTCAGTACAGTGTACAAATATAGTCAAATCAGTTGAAAACGTATAATTCCTTTTTTACATAGAACTCGGAACAGATGGCGTGTCATGTAAACAAACAGATCTACCAGTGATTGTTCAGAGCATATCTCACTAAAGCACCAAATTGAGACTCTAATTGTGGGCAGAGTTTTATTATAGTCCTTCAGAGCCCCTTATTGTCGCCTTATTTGAGGACTTTCTGGGTAGAGTTGGCTCCTTTAAATAATCTCACCCCACCCCCTCCATCCCATAGCAAAAGCTAATTTCTCATTTTCGTATTTGACACACTCTATGTGATTGCTACCATCTTGTATATAGCAAATGATATTACTATCAACATGAATTATCGCTCAATCGTAACTAGGTTATTATGATTGAGAGTGATACATTTGTCTTCGGCGTGTTAGCCTTGTAATTATTATTGTAAAGAAATGAAGTGTATTTATTCTAATATTAAACAGATAGCTAATTAGTACTAGTGGGCTACGTCACGCTGTTTCAATGGTGTTACGAATATTCTTGTAGTAATGTTTTATAAATCGCGGCTGGCCACACAAATATTAGTGTCAACCTCCGAGAAATGAAACAAGTAAAAAGATAAAAGTGTCAACAAAACCACGAGTTCTTAGAAAACAGGACAACTATCATTGGTATCAATTATTATTTATTGGTTCTATATTTATTAATATATTACGTAACAATCAGGTGTTCACTTTGATCCCGACTGCGCTTGTTATGCAGCCAGTACTTAGATCAAAACATGGCATTTTACTGGCGCTGGATGTTATACTCGTGTGTGGTACGTTTTGTTAGAGCCATCATCTCGTCTGATACATTAAACTCATAGCATCACCTGTTGTTGATGAGCTTGCACTGTAAAAGTGCCGTGACCGTGTCCATGTTAAGGTTCTGATGACATTCTGTATGCACTTTCCGGACAACGAAAAACGCTCTCTCTCAATCAACATTGCTGTGTAGCAAGCTCCTCAGAATAGAGACCATTACTTATGCAAGTTCGGGGAACCGCACTGTCCCATTGCCATCTTCATCTTCATGATTTCACCCCAGTAACGGTTAACCGATTTCTGTACACCACTTTCTTCCATCCAGGTCTCAGTTCCGTCCATAAGCTGGTAGTACTCAAATTCTTCTCTGATGATCTCTTGGTCAATAAGAGGACAAAAACGTTCAGCCAGACGAGCATTTGAAGCATACGTTAGTTCATCGTGTTAGGTTTGTTCCAGCACAATCAAGTCATTTATCACTCTGTCGTCGAATCGGAAAAGCTTCACCATTTTCCGCACAAAAGCTTAGTAGAATTGCGAACATTCCTAAAGAAGTTCGCCTCTACTGCCTCTTCGATGGAATCATCTGTGTCAACTTGATCTCTCTAACATCAGCCTATTTACCTGCTTCATCTGTACAGACTTCACCATCAACTTACGCATTAGGCGTGTCATATCGGGAAGCAAATAGCTAATACACGTTTCATCTGTCTGGAAGAATTTGCTGAAGTCATTCATGGCAGACAGGATGAAGTGGAGGAAGAACAGGGTGAATTTTGGTTTGAGGGTCGTTGAGCTGCCCCATTGCACCTTTTAGTCTCCAGTACTTCTCTACATCATTATGGCTGGTGAAGTATGCCACCAAAGTTGTGTAGTAGGTGGGCACACGCTCCACAATACCCAGAAGAGAGCACTAGCGAGTTGGGCAGCGCTTTAATACTTGCATTTGCTCAACATCTGTAAATACTTCAAGCTTCTTCAAAGTCTCTCTTCTCTCCACACTTTGATCACAAAGTGGAAATAAATATCTACAAAGAAATCATCCACAATACAGATACCGTCTTCATACCCACCGCCACACACAGGTTTTTCTAGGTGACAGATGCAGACAAAATGTTGGATACATTTGGCTGCTTCCCTTTGACACGTGTGAGCATAGAGTTTCGCGAGCCGATGATCACATTGCAGTTGTCACTTGCAAACCTGACAACATTCCGACACGAAATCTCGAGACCCTTCAGCGAGTCTTCCAATACATTGAATTTCCTTGCGCTGATGCCGCCATTACAGATGGGCATGTCCAGGATGCTGGTCTTTGCGGCTGCTGATATGCTGTCCAAGCAGATAACGAAGATAGCCGGTCGCTTTCAGCTCATTACTTTCATCTACCATAAAAGAAAACAGATCAGTTTTACATCGCTCAATAATTGGCTTTGTAGCTTCTGTGGCCAGACAACTCTTTATGATCGGCGTTGTATTCGTCCGCTTGCATCGGAATGATCTGGAAACATTACTTTCACCAAGTCGGTGAAGTGGTCGGGTACAGACGCCGAGAGGTTATGATCGGCCACAAACTGTGTAAAGAGTACCTGTGCCTTTGTGATGGCGGGGACGAGATGCGGTTTCACATCGAAGAACGGCGTCATTGGTGCGTTTTTTCGCCTTCGCCTCATTTGTTGTGTAGTGCGGTGGCCAGGTACATACTCGCATCATAAATGCTGGATGGAGCTACTTTTATATACAGTACAACGAACAGTTTTGGATGCAATGGTCAATTCTTTGAATTGGCTAACGGCTAACTCATTGCTGTTGAAACTTGTCGTACACTTTGGATTTCGTTTTCTGTCTCTTTGCAGGTGAAGGCAAACACTTATTATCGTCAATGACTTCTCTGTTCAAACTTCAAAATAAATGTCTATTGTCAAGCTCAAAAATAATCTCCTGTTTCCAAATTTCAATAACTACAATCTTCTAGATATAATTTCAATGCGTCTTGCTAGGAAACCTACGGATGAGCGGTGCTATGTCTCGAGACTTGATTGATTCTATGTTGGGATTTGTGATACGCCGGAAAATCAGTACCCATTTACCACAATGTTTCTTATGTACAAAATATAGAGATCAAACAAGTATAAAATTGTATCGGTTTTTAACCACTCTCGTTGTCGTAATTTTATTAATAAAACCGTAGTGACTACGGTTTCTTATATGTATCATGTCTCAAGTGCCGGCCAACAGAATTAATTATGCTGTGATATACTGGACTGCATACACACATTGGTCTTTAGTTAGAAATGTGCATAATATATTAGCTCCATTACAAAAATCATTGATTCTTCCCTCTAAAATTGTAATTTTGACAAACTGTGTCATAGTATCGTTATAAACACTCGTAATGTTATACACAATTTTATTTCAACGTTACATAATGTGTTGATATAATGTCTTAGTAAATCTACCTTCGTGTAGCTGTATTCAAGTATAGAAGCTGTTCCTTGTTTTAGGCTCAAAAGTTGCATCAGAATATCATTTATTTAATTTTATTTAAGCTTCACATCTTGTGTGATTGGTGCATTAGTAAACATAAATAAATCTGACGTATTGCAGTTTTAAAACATAAAATTATATTATATATTATATATATATATATATAACATTGTTACAACCGTTATGAAGGGTTTTCTTAAAAAATAAGGAAATAAGTAAATTCTAACATTTGGACGAGAAAGGTTTTTAAATCACAGATCAAAATATTACAGCTGATATGAAGAGACACTTTCGTTTGGGAAACGAAATATTGTCTTACGGCCACTATTGCGTACACGGTAGACTAAAAGAACCGACCTACCTCCAAACGTAATGAAGCAAATTCAATGATGAAACACACTGCAGACATAACCACATTGGGTTTTGAACCTAGATACTCCGTGGTTAATTGCGCTACCAACGTAGCTCCTTGAGAGGCCCTACTTTAAATTTGGAAATTAGTCACATTAAATATAACTGTGTTTCCTTATATCAGGATAAACACTGAACTATCAGGGAATATACTTAAGATAGAAGGATAACTTTATCTATGGTCATAAAACATGGATAATTTATAAAGGTGTATTTCTAGTGTGATTTCTATATAAAACCTAATACATACCCACTACATAATGGGGGAGGGGGTGTACGGTGTTAACATATTTGGATCACTGCCAGTGTTTTTGTATCTTTCGAGATTTCTCATCGTTCCAGATTAACTCAATCAGGTGGCATAGCCATTTAATGTGTTCGTTCATCCACCTACAATATTGGAAGTCGAGAAATTAATATCCGAATAGGTCTCTAAAAGTTACGACTCAGGGGTTTAGTACAGTAGGACTCGACCACTACTACACACCATGCCAGGCATACAAGAATACTGTAATTAATGGTTTTTCTAGGTTAATTCTAGGCATCTATTATCAAAACCCGTGACCATCTGCCAATCCCCTCAGAGAAGGCCCATCATCCGGTTGATTCATCATCATCGTCAGCAAATATCATCTTTTCATCCGAATCCTCAACTACACCATCATAATTTCTCCTGCTCAAGACCTCGGCTAGCTGTTGTCTTATTGGAGGACACATCAACTGGTCACTTAGCTATATTGTTAGTCATTTGAGAATGCATGGTTCCCACAACCAAGGAAATATTATATTATAGAACATTTCCAGGACGAAGTATACAAAATTTAAAGGTAATAAATCAAAATGTGTGCAAAAATGCATATATTTATTCAATGTATGATCGATTATTGACAGTTTTATGGTACAGCCTCCTCACCCCTTCTAACCGTCTGACACACCCACTTTTATTTAAATTTGACCCAACACAGGATATCAAGATTATATACCAGTATTATTTTTCTTCTATAATCCAAGTTTTCTTCTCCAGACATAATATCTGTTCAGACTTTTTTGTTCCAAGTGAAATTTTTCCAGGACATTTCCAGATTTTTAAAAATTCAAGGATATTTCCAGGACCTGGAAAATTAATTTTTAATTTTCCAGAATGTGTGCGAACATATAGAACATAATCAACATTATTACCAGATGGCATCAAAAGCAATATGAAATAGACAGGTTTTAAAGTTGGCTTTGAAAGGTCATTTGGTCGAAACATATATTATGTCTTCTGGGAGGCGATTCCATGCATTTGATCCTGCTACACTAAAAGGGGGATCTCCATATGATTTAAGTCCGGTCTTTGAGGTCTTCAATTGCAACAGATCATCTCACTTACGACCAAAGTACAGAGACCTCCGTGGACCGGCCACCAAGTACCGGTAGTATATGTAAGACAGAAGCGGTACAACAAAATTAATTTGTCACACAAAAGCTAAATGAAATCAGTGACGATGTACACCCGCAGGAAAATAACTGGATCGAACACACGCCCCTAAATGTTGCATTATTATGTTAGCAGATGAAACTTCAAAAAATGAATTTGTTTTAAAAAACAAAATATTTACAAATTTGTTTTTAATTCGTTAAAATTGTTCAGACTTTTAAGGCCTTGCAATAATGGTCATAAACCCAACATTCAAGGATGTTCCAATACTGTGCAAACATTGTATACAGTTTTTTCACCAGCTCTTTATTTTACACATTAGCTCTTTGATTTCATACCAACGATATACTAAACATTTTTGTTGTCCATAACGAAATCTTGTCAAATCCACGTGCATCAATTTTGCTTACATACTTTCTGAATAAGACGTCATATTCAAGAAATTCCCAAATTAATCCTGATTTGCAAACAAACATAGTCTAAAAAGCTGGAGAACATCTTGTCAATTAGGTAAATATTGATGAACAAGGAAAGAAATAACAACACTTATTTACATGGATCGATGATGGATTTAATGTGCGATTTCATGCAAGTACAAATTTGACTCCGATTCCATATATACCCCCCATTAAGAAACGAAATCATAAAAACACAATTAACCACTAAAAGAAATCATTACTTACTATTTGTTTAAAATCTGCTCTACATAGAAATCCATTAAAACATTCGGGCTTAACTAGTAATTTTAACAAAATAGGTTAATTAGTGATCGTATGACATTTTGTCACACATATATATCAACATAACATCATTTACTTCTTGATCTAACCACACAACACTGACAAAGATTGTGAACTGAAGAATAATTTCCATAATCAACAGAAGTCTGGGTACCGACAAAACTATGTAACAATAAACACAACCAAATGAATCGTGTTCGGACTACTAAAAATCTTGAACCTGTATACAAAGGAAGCTGAACTCTTAAAAATTAATTTCCAGAACCAAGATATTCGGGAGCAATATTATTATCGTTACACATCTGAAATTATACAGCACATATAACACAGACAATATAACCATTTCATAATGCGTGTTATTGCATTCCTGTGTTTGGTGCATGTCTCGGTGATCATATTCTATTGTGCATGAATTCTGGTGAACATAAAAACATCTACAACTTTCACAAAAAAAAAACAGTGCCACTTTCAAATGGATAGTCGATACTATTTTCTCAGATTAAGAAATCATTCCACACACAGTGGTCATAAAACAAGTAAAAATAAACACGTTCTTGCATTTCTGTTCACAACATTTCACATCGACAGCTATTTATTTACAGTAATAAGACATGTCCACTTTCTGTTTCTTACGACTAGCAAGACCTGTAAAAAACTCCTTGATGTCTTCCTCCTTCACCACCTAAAATTATAGGATAAAAGTGCTGTAGAATATCGACATTTCTCATAATTAAGTAGTTTAATCAACAAAATACATATGAAAAACAAGCTCATATATATATACATACATATATATATATATATATATATATATATAACAGACAAGAAATAATTTAATAGCCCACAAGTTAAAACAGTTCACGAGATACAAACCTTTCCATTTTCAGCAAACTTCTTCAGATAATCTTTCAGTTCAGTCTTCAAATCATTGAAACCTGTCAATCAAATAAAATTACACCGATGACGTTAGATTATTGACCGAAATCTAAAGAGAAGACATGCAAAAAGGATGAGATATTTCAGAATTATTAAATAAATTAAGTTCATAAATAAGCAATACTGATTTAGCCAACTGCCCATCAAATGATCAGGTACACACCATGTAGCACTTCAACTTGTTGAACCCTGTTCATCTGGGACAGAGCTTCCATGCCAGCGCTCATATTGTGTACCAGACGACCCAGCAACAAGTCTACCTCTAGTCTCATACATAGTGATAGTATCCGAGAGGTCAGAGATGAAGGGAATGTTCTGACTCTTGTACATATCCTGAATGAAACAGATGACAGAAGTTAGTAAAAAGCCAATCAAAACTATCAACAGTAAAAAACTTCGGCGGAAGTAATTTCTCAAGTAAACCTCTGTCCTGATAGGTTTGCATTTTTTGGGGTTTTACTAATTACTGCCTTGTTAATCATAACATGCTCCAAAAAAACAATGCAGTATCCCATGCTGAATTGGTGAACAAAATTTTCCCAAAATCAACCATCTGACCGATATTCATGTCAGTAAAATCAATTAAACATGTTTTGGTGGGCGAGGTATGGATGAATTTTTATTAAAGACAATGAATAGCTTTCTGATTCACAACTGGATTACGAATGAAGAGCTGAATCTGTTGTTGACGTAAGGAATAAGCTAATCCACACAAAAATAGACATACCTTACATTTAGCGCACTGACACAGTGACTTTCTCCAACTTTGTCTCCAGAAAACTGAACAATCATCTGAAGGCTGCTCACTTTGAGCTTCTCGTAGGTGAACCAGTAGGCAACCACCACTACTTCCTGGCTGTGCATCACCAATTACTGTCTCTGATTGCTTAGCAGCTTTCGTTGGTGATGTCGCCCCATCTTTGTCAAGTTCTGCCAGAATCTTTTGCTCACCACTCTTTTCATCACCTGCACAGCTGTTCGTACTTCCAGGCAGCGAAGAAGAATTGGCTGAACTGTTGTTATGTAAAGAACAGTTACCACCAGGTGTATCACGAACTGCTGCAGAGACACTGTTCTCTGGACCACCAACATCAACAGTGGCACAGCTGTCTTTGTTATCTGCCTCCGTCCTGGTATGATGACTTTTATCATTGACAACTTGAAGGTGTTGATAAAGCTTCAGGAAATGATGCTCATTCATACACAAGTAACAGATCATTTCTTCATAATTATTATCTTCCGGTATGTCAGCTTTCAGATGCTGTGATATAAAATAAAACAAAACAGACGTAACCTAAGTCTATTTCATTAAAGAGTTATTATCTAGGAGGAAGAGAACTTATTATGTTACCAAGACATCGACATCAGAATAACTATAACATGGCAATGGAAGTGCTGATTACATCAAATGTTATATAATCTGCAATTTTTTTTCTAATACAGATATTGTATTCATATTAACAGAGTTTCTTAAGAATGACTTTATCTTCCAACCTGCCAAATATCAATGAGATCAGTCCATAGCAACTACGGTAACTTTTATGAAATGTAGCAAATATTTTGCATCAACTTTGAAGGTTTCTACACCACCCACGTTTGTCAAGCTATAACTTCAGGTAAAATCAAGATATCTTTGTGTAACATACACCAGGTGAAAGCAGAGATTCTGCTCTTTCCAGTGATCCTAACAACGCAATTTTGAAAATTACCAACATCCGACTCATTTTGTTAAGAAGGGTCACAAAACGAACTGTGTAGGTCAAGTTGAGAAAAACAAGAATAAGTACAACTATAGCATAAAGTTTACAGCTTATTCTTGTGAGGATAGCTTAACTTCATAGGAGCAAACAAATATAACTGTACACATATACATGGAGATAGAAAATGACTTACCCTGCCATGATACCAATCTTCACAGATAACGCACTGAATCATTGCATCTTCAACCTAGAAAACATGATAAATAAATGTCATTAACACAATTTATGGAAGCACTAAATTTCAGCTAGAACTAGATTTTAATCTTTCCTCTAGCTTTTTTAAGCTGTACACTTGAGCACCATAATTCTAGGCTCATCAAAACGCGTACTTGTGTATGATGGATTTAATCTCTGAACAGTGAAAAGTAGTTCTGTAATAATGACCTCCAAAATCTTGTGTTATGACCCAAATAAACTGAGAAAACGCAAGTAAAATCACAGTTTGATAAACCAAATTCAGCTTCAAAAGGCCAAACCTACAGTTACTACTACTGGTTCTCTGTAGTTTCTAATGGTTCTTTCTTACCTCATCTTCTGGATCTGGGTATGGTCGATGACACGTACAATAGACACCATGAAAGTTCTGATTATACAAATTCTTCTCATTTGTAGCTGGTTTCCCCTGAAAGAGGTTGCATTATATTAACAAACGAAAGCACATTACTTAAAATGATAAATCTAATTACCAATCCAATATTGTAGAACGTAACAAAAGACAAAATTCAGTTATAAACCCCCCAAAAATGAACAAGTAATCTGCTCGACATTATCCCAAAAACAAATCTGATGAAGACGCTAATTACAATAAACTATTATACTTGTAACCATTTGATAATAAAATATATTAAACTCACCGGACAGAGTTTACATTCTCTGCTACCAAACTTGCTGTTTCCACAGTCGCAAGCAAAATTTCTGAAAGAAATGTTATGATTATTAGCGATTTATATTAGGAAAAATAACATAATAACAAAATAAGTAAGAAAGATGCAAAAAATTTCTATATCTAATGATGGGCTACACCACTGTTACTTGCAGGTCACTGACGAGTCAGCTGAGTTAAAGGTGATAGCAAAAGGTTTTGAATGTGTTATAAATACATGTCAAATCAAAAGCTATTCTCATATCACATAAATTCATAATTTTTTTTTAAATTCAAGAGAGAATGTAGATCAATAAAAGACTGGAGAGTGTGCAATCAGAACATGGATCAATAAAGTTAGAATAAAAGATTGGAAAGTTAACAATTACAGCTGAGACCAGTCAGACCTCACATCATTTTGTAAATAAATGCAGATGTCAAAAGACACCTCCGATTTTAGTTTAAAAAAAGCACATGGTAATATTTATTTTACCTATATATCCTAATGAAATATTAACAAAACCGGATGATTATATTAAACGTCTAATCAAATTATAAACCATATGATCTTCAACCAGTAAACCTGTTCTCAGTCTTCAGGTAACCTTGATAAAGTGGCAAATAATAATCCAGCCAATCAGAACTGCCTTACCTTGAGGAAATACCAATGAGATGTAATTTGTTGGCATAAATCACTGACAACATATCTGCATTATTGTCTAATACTTTTAGTACATAACAGAGACTCAAAATACAAAAGAACCATCTTCCTCAATAATATTTCACGGACTTCCCAGTTCTGAGATTTGAAGTACTGTTCAGCTCTGTTTATCAAATAATGATAAATGTCATAGTCTGTTAGACAAGAAGATGTTTTAGAACTAAGCCTCATCTTCAGTGGTTACTGAGCTTATATAAATAATGCAACAAACTAGTGGAAACCATTCTGGAGTATTGGAACATTGCTATTCAGGATGTGACCAGGATTTGTTAGTACAGCTACATCACACAAGCTCCCCTGCCATACTCCTGAATGGATGACAATTCCAGAAGAGATTGGTTTTAACCATTTCTGACCTTGAGCTTTCCATATACGAGGTTTGTTTAGAAACAATAAAGTCTAACCAATCATCTTTATATCAGGGTTGGGGCAGAGTACATGGGAAAGTACTTGAGTACAAGTACATAGTTGTTTATGAGTACAAGTATTTATTTTATCAATGTACTCATGTACAAGTACTAGTACATTTCAAAGTACTTGAATACAAGTACGAGTACATTTTTAATCACATTTACTCAAATGTAACTGTGAATGGGGGACTGCTAATTTATTTGAAGTTTGCTATTTCATAATGGTACATATTGACAGTTCATGTTGACACGTAGGATGTGGTAGATCTAGATCTACATAGACACATGCAATAGCTGGTTTAATACATGTAGACAAAGATATCAATAACATTAGATCACCGCTCAAGTAAAATTATTCAATAATTAACAACACTACAAACATATATTTCAATCTTTATTTTATTCTTTTGAAAAGAATAAAATGCCAGCTATTTAGAAATAATTAAATGAATTGTCATGCTTATGTCCAAGGCACCAAACATACATATAACTATAATAATAATGTCCATACAAATCTATTCAATGTAAACAGTTAATTCAGGTACGATTGCATCTGATGAACATCAGTCTTTCAAAAAGCATTAAACAACAGAGATAAAATCACTACTACTGGTTTAGCTGATCTTTGGGGTTAATTCCAGAGATATAATTCAGCAGTTGTGCTCCAAAATTTGTAATTGATTCTCAGATTCTGACTGTATTTCAGTATGAAATAATATTATATTTTAAAGTATAATTGTCTTCCACACTTTTTTTGGCAGAGCCCCAAAAATAATCTATGGCTATATTCTAACAAAACAAATTCTATTCAGGTCAAGACTCAAAAACCAAACCAACAAAAGGTAGACCTACTGAACAACCTAATACTTCACATCTAACATCAATATCAATCTAAATCGCAATGAGATTTCATACTGATAACAGACATGGTCTGTCAATGTTTACCGTTTAGTATAGAGCTCATACAGATCATGGCCTTCGTGGCATTCCAGACTACAGGCGAGACATATTCCAGCTGGCGGACAATCAGATCCTGTGCATGTCGCACACGAATATAAGGCTTGTCGTGCTAGGTAACCCTGTAATATTGAAAATCAATCTAGAGATACCAAGTGTTAAAAAACAATGTCATGTTGCCCCATGCAGCAATAATAAGATCAAGTATACCATGAAATATATTTACCTCCAGCTACAAGATTTGACAATCCATAATTATTAATCATGTAGGTTCTATGACCTGGTTTACAGTTCTGTCTCTGATAGTGACAGACTGACGAGTATACCTTAGGATATGTACAGTGTACTGGGTCACTTCCTCCCAGTACAGCATTAGCATCTTCCTCCAACTTCTGTTCTTCTTCTAGTACCTCCACCATACTGACACTGTCTTGTTGCTCTTCTGTAGCCATTGTTCCCAGCTGGAAAACAGTTTAGTTATTGTTTAAGATGACCCAACATGCTTTCCTGAAAATTGGAAATCATGCTAAAAGAATTAATTAGCCTATGATGTCAATGAAGGTTTGAATTTAATGGGAGGGATCCATATTTCTTCTTTGGGAGAAAACATCTGTTACGCCAACATCAGAACAAATGCAAACACCACAACACGGAATTAAATGAATCAGTATTGTGGGAGACATGTTTTTTCTTCATTATCCCAAAATATTGTTTTGCAATAAACAATTTCCACGATGACTGCGACATCTAGTGAATCGTCCATTTGTCGTCACATTTCACCGTATGATAAAAACATTCTTTTACCAATTGTGAGATCACAATATGTTTCATATATTGATAACATATCTATTACAGTTCCCAATGTAATGATTTATTTTCAATAAGAAGTATTTTTTTTCTGACAAAAATAAACTGTCAACTTCCCCCATACAAATAATCTTATCTATTAGTAAAAATAATTCTATGATATATTTAATAAAAATTAAACTGCTACAAGAACTTTTTAGTCAATTTAGTTCTGTGAATCCCCAAAACATAAATTTACAAACAATTAGTGAATTACACTTCTTGTTCCATGCTACTGCATGGCTTCACTGACCCGTAAACCACAGTAGATGTGGACTGTGCATGTGTCACGGAAATTGTCTATTGAATTATTTATAATTTAGCAATCGTGAAACCAGTTGACAGAAAACAAAAATTGTGAAAATCTGGATATTCTCCATTTTTGTAAGTACTGCTTGTCCAGAATATACTGTTAAGTCATTAAGCCGAGGTAGTTTTTTAGGTCTAAAATATCACGATTTATGGTAGCACCACCCATTAAGCCAAGCTAAAAATCTGAACTTTTCCCTACAGAATTTTCAGGTGAAGTTTTGAACCAATGTGTTTTGTATACTGTCAGTAGACCAAGGCAAATTATAACGATCATTTACACAAACTGTTACCGCATATGTAGGACCCCAAACTTAAATTAACGACTGTTAACACACTGAATATTTTTCTCCCGATGACTGGAATTCTTGACACTGAAATAGCACCAACCATTAAGCCGACCCCCCAAAATAAGGGTCAAAATGTTGACACAAAGTATTGGCTTAATGGCCAGGACATACAGTACTACAAGTAATGAAAACAGCACAACAAGTGACTAAATAGGGAACTCATTATCTTTGATCAGAGTTCTTAAAAGTTTACATCGGTTTTATAGAGTGGCCTAAAACTAACTGAAATTATGCTTGACAGCGTTTGTGAAAGATAGTGGATCAAGGCCCATGTCTGGTAGATAATGATCTGGGCTGGCAATGAATGTGCCTACATATACCCAGGTGTCCAAATTGTTTTTGGAGCAATTTTTGTGTTGAATGTTTTCAAATGACCATTCACTGAGATGAAACAGCTCATGACAAATTTTTAGGTTTGTTGTTTACTTGTGAAAGGAAGTGATGATTATGATCACAGGGATGGGAATGTGGGAAATGTTTTTAAAAAACGAATAAACAGTCACAAGCACAGCTAGAAAAATTCATCTGGGGTATGAGGGGTGATGTGAGTCCTCCTGAAAATTCAGTGCTCTGTCAGAGTCAATCCAAAGCTGTAAAGAGAAACATTGGAGGTCTGACTCTTCCTCTAACTACCAGAACTACATTTAACATTTTAGTTTTAAAGATATCTGCTCCAACTTGAAATACTTTAGGGTTTTGTATCTCAGGTATGATTATTATGCAATAGATGTGCATCAGATGATAACCCCCTGACAAGTGAAATGCAGGGTTTCCCCTGCTATACGGTCTGCCTCACTGATTTTCCACACTGCCTTGATGCAAATATGCAGAAATCGCCACCTGTGTTTTAAGCTAAGATTCCACATATGCAGTATGTGGAAATGACAAAAATGGAAAAGCATTTAAACAGATGAGAGCACTCCATATGTCTGGATACAGCATAAGATTTCCGTGAATAGGCATGCAGTGTTCCAGCTAACTTTTAAAAAGTACAGTGTGCAGTTGGCAGTACGTGTGAAAGATATTTTTGAGGGCACATCATTTGAAATCATTTTTTTAATAACTTTGGCATTTAGTTAATATTCATGAAATGGAGCTTGTGACAGTATCATAATTACCAATAACACCGGGCACCCTATAAATACACAGGGCACAAAATAAAAAGGGGCAGGGCGTTGCGCCACCATGTAATGGCCTAGCTGGAACACTGGCATGGGTTTTGGTCGCTCTGTGCTGTAGCCAAATTGGCCACCTTCTTGCTTAATGTAACAGACCTTCGACAACAGCAAACACACATACATGGTATATCAAAGATTTACCTATGGGGGGACAGGGTGACTAAAAATGGTGCTAACTTTAAAATTAATCGATTTGGAAAAACAACCATTACCAAAAAATACCTCAAAATCACAGGAAAATAATAAAACGGGCTGCACATGCCTCACTTCAACACTGCATGATTTGTCCTGCGATTGTGTATTGATGCAGCAAACTGAATCACTCCATGTAGCAATTCACATGGCTACTTTGTAAAAAAAGGATGGAGGAATCCAGAATATGACATCAGGGGTGGGTTTTTCCCAAATAATTTGGTAGGATTTAGATTCTCTGGTCAACCTGAAGTAGGGTGGTCATTTCTAATTTTCTAAAAAGGACATGTTTCTCCCAAAAGGAGGACATGGTCATAGGCTACCAACTTATCACATACATCTGCGCACACATACACATAGTGCATTTAGAAACACCTTTTTATTATTACACAGAAGTAAAATAAATGAATATCAATATTAAATTTTAACCCTACTGAAGCAGATGTACTAAAAGTTCCCTTATTTAAAAAATACAAAGGTAGTCTGTCAGGAACTGTTTATTTCTTGCATTTATGTCATTTACTTGCCATCTCCAGGAGTTTTCTGTACATGGCTGGACATTCTTCTGAGAAATTAGTGTCCCGTTACAACAAGTGAAGATCAAAATGTGTCTGGCTTAACCTGGCCTCGGACAGTCCAGCTAAAAAACTGGATGACTGGCCACCCTAACCTGAAGTAATGTTGGAATTTTTCACCATATGTAGGTCTTTGACACAATTATGGTTTGCTCCTTGTTGAAGCCATTTCCTGTTTATGTCATGCACCCACTAGTAGTGTTTTCTTTCCTTATTACGTTTTTTTTAATTGCATATGCAGTAGCAATCAGTAATGTTGATCCATTTCCAATAGCCTGAATAGGGAAAGCTGCAGTTTGGACTGATTAGCCATGTTCCTGACATGAAAATCTTTGGCATATTCGTGAATAAGCATTCTAAATCTAAGCCTAATTTCCTGCTCTAACTCTAAGCCTATTGATTTAACATGATCATGAGAGATTTATTCATGACTAGACTATTGTTTGTTGTGACACAGCATTTAAATTTGAATTAAAATGATGGATTAAGTCTTCTCTTGGAAATAAAAGCAAATTTAGGTATACAAGCATATGATATTATGAGCTCTACTTACTAGATCTACTAACTAACTAGTCATGATTTTATTATCATAATAATGGAAAACTCATTTTCATATTATTTTGACAAACTCCCGAAATGCCAAAAACTCACACGCTGACACGGAGAACTCTTAATTACACAATTCTTTCAATTAGTATATGGAAGTAACACATAAAACAAAAAACACAAACAAGATACAATGTACCTGATATATTGATCGCTACTTGCTGGAAATGTTAAAAAAACAGCTAAATAATCAAAATCCTATTCAAAAACGACGTAAGGCGCGCAAAATGTTACACAAGTGCATATTACGTTCTTATATATAATATAGCCATTCTATTTACCCAAATATAATCGATATGTCATTAACGTAGCCGTCAGTATTGATAATATATATATATATATATATATATATATGTGTGTGTGTGTTTTACCTCTTCCTGTAAACATT
Organism: Paralvinella palmiformis; assembly: GCA_025642065.1. Taxonomy (NCBI): domain Eukaryota; kingdom Metazoa; phylum Annelida; class Polychaeta; order Terebellida; family Alvinellidae; genus Paralvinella; species Paralvinella palmiformis. Next base: position 694,693 of record JAODUP010000008.1, read on the forward strand.
CATTTTCATTATATATATATATATATATATATATATATGATTGAAAGATTTATGTGACAAAGTAATTGGTACATTTTAACAGTAAAAGTGGACAGTATAAGTATTTGTACTTTGTGGCAAAAACACTGCTCCATAATCCAAACAAGGTGACATTTGCAAATTTAGAGACATTTGACATAATGTAGATTTATATTCATGGCGGCCAAATTAACTGCAGTAGGAAAGTCGTCAAATACAACATTGTTGTTTACTTGCCATATAGCCCATATTCGATACCATAGCCAGATTGACTTAATCGAGGGAAACAAACTATATCTTAGACTAAAACAAATTTTTAATAGGATTTATATACTAACATAGAGGTGTACTTAAAATAAAATAGATAAACACAATATCAATATCAACATATCAAATGACAAATGAGTTTATTCCCAATTTTATAATAATACATGTATATACAATTATATTACAAATACACAGTAATAATGAAGTACTATGAAAATATAAATAGGAGAGCAATGTAGTATAAAGCACACTATTTTGGTATTTAAATTGAAAACGAAATAAATTGTCAGTATTCTTTAGGGATCTTAATTATTTAATATTTCCGGAAGTGTGTGTGTGTGTATGTATATATATATATATATATATATATATATATATATATATATATATATATATATATATAATTAAGCTTATAAGAATCATTTATTTAATACTAGTAGGATCACTTGATGTTTTTTACGGCTAACAAAAATAATTTAATCCTTATTTTTATAATAATAACATTAGTGATTATTTTATTTATTTATTATCAAAATAAGATTTAAATCATTTTTTTTTAACTGACTAATTTGATTTTTATGATTATTGTATTTGTTTTTATAGATTATTTTGTAAACATATATTTATCAGTTAACTTGCCGTATAAAATTGAAATGTTATTTAAAATCAATTATTAGGTATGCTAGATCATTATTTTTCACATATATTTATAATTAACATAACATAAGGTGTCAAGTGAAGCCACGCGGTGCTTTAATGCGGTTGATTGAACGAATTTGGGGATGATGTGACATGTAAAGTCATATATTTTCTATGCATTTAAATAATGTTAAGCACTTGGTGTTTGTAGCCAGCATGAGTATATAAGGTGAATTAAATGGAATCGAACTTGTAGGCTGACATACATGTATGCTTTGAATTTGAATTTTTTAAATATGTTAAATCTGGGGGGTTTTCTAGACAAAAAATAAAATTAATATTTTTAATAAATCGCTAAAACATATCTCGGCTACGAATCCGGGGGTCCCGTTAAAACCGTTCCCTGTTGGACCCCGCAGTTCCTAAGGCCGACCCTGTCTGCAAGAAATGGTTAGTCATAATTATTACTTATCAATATACTATACACTATTAACATTCAATCGACTAACATTCTACAGGTTTTAATGATAGCAGTCTTATTTTAAATATGTAATCAGCGAATGGGGGGGGGGTACAACAAATCAGCGCCAAAGGTCATTTAATGCCTCTTCATTTTAATGGGTTTCTTACGACGTTAAAGGGCATTCCATTAGCCCAGTGGTTAGAAAGTAGCGAAACAAAGTTCAAGGTCTGGGTTTGAACCCGACTTATATCTGTAGTTGTGAGATATTTCTCCAAGCGTAGACTATCGCCGACAGTTGATATCTAGATCATGTCAACAAAGACTCGTACTGACGTACATCTCGTAACATGTTTAAGGTATGACTATACGGTTCCAAATTAAATTATATCAATTACATATGGAAAATATATATATATCTTATAGTAGGTGGAACTACATAAATCACAGAATGGTTATCTATCTGTGTAAGTATTCTGATATATATATTTGTGGTGGTACAGCTGATCTGATAAAAAAATGTGTAAACTTGTAAATAAACGCCATTATACGTCATTTTGACGTTGAGCTTAATAAATTAAAACAAATTGCTTTCATTATTTACATAATGATTGTATAAAATACTATCATATATCAGCATGGATTATTGACTATAAGTAAGTGTTAAAAGCAAATCTTTACTATAAACAGGTTATAGTATTTCAGGTTTATTTTTGATATCGTGATTAATAATTCTACACACGCCCGCAAGCACTCTATCTATTTACATCTATCTCTCCCGTGCTCCCAAGAGTCTTACTATACCATAAACAAACCCGAATTGGTTTCTAAAACAAAAGAAATGGACAGAAGGATGATGCTGATGCTTATAGTTCGGGAGTAGTCACGTCAAAGTTCTAACAACCTTAACTGGATGATGCAGATTTCAACAAAATTTATAAAAAAAGTGAAATACTGTAAACAGATCTCCATAGAGAGAGTTATTTTGTAAACTTCTCTTGTAAATAATCAAATTAAAGCAATCGATACCCTCGAAATAAATATCAGATCACGTCCTTTTTAGTTTCAGTAAGCAAGCCTAGTTTCTAATTCGCTTTAAAATTCAGCAAAAGGACGGCAGATCCCCTACGCGAGGATGCCATGCTGGGTGCTGATTCGGAAAGGGTCACCCCAACTTCCCCAATTTCGAATTGAATTGAGACAGGCTTAGAGCCGTGAAGCTAGGATACCTTAATATACCCAAGTGTCACGTCTAACGGTGACGAATTTTGAATTTGGCTGTCATCTCTACCGTGCGGCTAATGGCAGCGGGAGCGACGGCAATACACGGAACAGCGTATCCAAATGGGACACTGCTTCTAAACAGATCTGCCGAATAACAGCGATCAATGTTCAGGCGTGTCGCCGGGACACTAGCACCCGGTAACCTTAGTGCGAGCGCTGACTTATAAGCTGGATGCCGACGGGTTCGGCATCATTATGGTGTCGCGATTCGGACTGCGGTTGTTTGGCGGTCTTATAAGGCAATTCGGTGATATTTAAGTGGGATATCAATGTTATTGTGCCGATGCGAGTGTAATACAGATATAACTGGCCCGTATTCTAGTACATTAGATATGTTTCACTTTGTTAGCGATTTGTAGTGTTTGTATATCCTGGCGAGTGTAACTGGAACTATTTAATATTAATTGATTTTCTAACACGATAGATGGCGCTAATAGTTATATTGCTTTTGAATGCCTCCAAAACGGATAGAAATTATAGATACAGATTCTACATAGCAATATATTAGAATGTAGATAAACTGTGCAACAAATAAAAAATGTTATATAATGTTAAATATTATTACGGGTATTTCGACTCCATCTTTCAGTACTGCTTCCCATAAGCCTATGTATTAATTTAAGAATATTCCAATAATTTCAGAACCCATCAGTATAAAATTAGAAAGTGTAAATAATAATATCTGCCTCGAGGCATTTTATGCAAACTTAATTATTGAAACCTGTTGAAGATCTAAGTAATCTGACTTTATTTGGTGCACATACAAAGCTTTTTTAAATTTGACATGATTTGGAATTACAATATATATATATATATATATATATATATATGTGTGTGATTCCATCGGACGTAAAGGGGCGCCTCCGTGGTCTAGTGGTAGCGTGTTGGACCACAAATCACTACCACCCGTGTTCGAATCTCGGCGTGGCCATATCTAAAGGTTGTTTCATCTTTGACTTCGCTTCATTACCTTTGGAGGTCGCTCGGCCCATTTAGCCTACCATTGTGCACAAAAGTGGGCGTAAAACATCAATCATCATCATAATCATCCATCGGACGTAAATTCAATCATTTTATACATACGCACACACACACACACACGCGCGCGCGCGCGCTTAAAGAGCCAATAAGAAAACAACGCGCTTTTATTTTTTTCAATTTATTGTCCAGCCTCGAACCAGTAGAAGAGTTTAACACTAAACAGACATTATATAATGTCTAGATATTACCGCTTACAAATAACAAATTAATTACGATGACTGAAACTAAATTATCACAACTCGTATCGGACTTTAAAACGGAATACGTATATATAACAACATATCAGTAATAATATATGCCACAATTGTTGTAGTAAATACATAATCGATTAGGTCAGAATAGTGATCAAAGAACAGATAATTTAAGTCTCGGCGGGGAACACCGGGCCAGTCAAACTTACTCATTAAGAGGTGTCCCCCCGCTTTTAGTAAAATGTTTGGTATTTAATATATCTGCCACATGCATACAATCGATTTCCACTGTGACATATACAACTACCGGTAATACACATCAAGTGTATTTGATTATTATTTAATAATTATTTGTTACAAATGTTGTCCAGATACGGAAACAGATTTTCATTTTGACACAACATTGACGTGTACTTTGTTTTGGTTGATAACCGGTAATTCAAACACTTCATCGAACTGATCAAGAAAAGATTATGGATAATGTCGGAGCAAACTGTCCTCTTAATACTTAAACTCATCAATAACATAAAAAGAAGACAAATATTCCCATTATAAACATCAATTAGTCTAAAATTAGCATTTAATAAACGGATATAACCTAGCTAGGATGAGTAAATTATTGAAAACAATTGACACATCTACATCATCAATTTCTCAATTCTTTTTGCTATCACTGATTATTATTAATACCCCATTGCTGCCTAGACTTAATGTTTTAAAATATATAATTGTTATATTTTATTACTAAATATTATATTATATTTCGTTCGTTCTGCTACGAAGTACACATAATAATAATTATAATGTATATTTAATAAAGCGCCCTTACTAGCAGGAGCCATTCAAAGGCGCTGCACAAATAATATGTAATATAATAATACCCCAAATACATCAAATTGTATCTTGCTCATCCTTCGATCTTCGGTAATAATTTCACAAGTCATGACCTTTACTAAACTAAAGATATGAGGATCAAATAGATAGTGTAGGAAGACCGGAAATGACATTTACAACTGAAAATACTTACCTTATTACTGAATGGACGAGTGTGGCCGTAATACGTACAGTTATATTGGGATTACCTTAATTTTGGCCTCTCAATTTACAAATACTGATCGTCGTTGAAGCCTGGTGATAGACCATGTTTGTGGCCCTGTTTGGCCGCATTCGAATTGCACGAGGTACCAAGAGATTGGCGGAAACAATAATAATGCTGATATACGCCGACTGGGTCACGACTTTACTTAGGATGCTCATAATTTACTTTGTTTATCGCCGACAAAAACAGCTTTCAGCAAATGGCTTAATTGAGCTAATAAGGTGCATATATTAATTACTGATTGGGTTATAAGCCGACAACCTTGGGTATGTTTCAGCCTCATCTCGACGTTTTCTCTTATACTATGGTATATGTGGATTATCAGAGTCATTTAGGACAAGAATCTTTGTGTATTTTATAGTGCGATTGGTTTCACCGTTTATTTAATTTTCTTAGCATAATTATGTCCAATACACTCAGACACACACACACACACACACACACACATATATATATATATATATATATATATATAACATCTTGCGGCCATACCCACTTATGGGAAAGGCTTAGAGAGTAAACCCCGAGGAAAAGTCCGGAGTCGGAGCCCCATAGGCAGTCTGCTGTTACAGGCAACATCAATCTGGCAACTCCTGATACGTCATCAACGCCAGACGTATCGGCCTCGCCCTTGGACTGCTGAGAGAGTGACGCTGATGAATGCGCTCATTCCTCCCCCCCCCACCTCAAACCAATTGACGCGCAACTTATAACATCACTCTCATTACTAGTCCTGTGGCGATGCGGAACGCGAAACAGCAGGTGTGGATGCACTGGAAGCTGTAGTCAGAAACCTGCACTCAGGTGGCTCAGACTATATGGTCGCCCTTCGATCTGGATTGAAGCCGGTATTGAGTTCGGTAGTCGTCTAAGTGACCGAGCATCCCTCTCTAGGGCCGCACTGCTCACCTCCATGGTATGAGGGAGGGGGTTAGAAATGTAGCCTAAAATTGCCTGCTACCTAGCAGTCGAAATAAAGGGAATAATTCAAGGTACACAGATGCTTCATTAGATGCTTCGAACGTGCCCATACTCACACAATGCTCCCGCTGAATCACGTATGAGAGCTGTATTGGTCGTCAGCGAGTTATCCAGGTAAAGTATAAAGATCGCCGACCTGAGTGAAACACGCCTGGCTGTAGTGGGGGACAAGGAACGGACAAGAACGTGAATCCGGAGTGGGCTTTACTGCGAAGAACTGTCTTGTGAGCAAGTTAGCAAGCCTCCCTGAATGCACCAACGGCACATTTATGACATTTCGACTCCCCCCTAACCAACAGCCACCATAAACGCATATGTACCAAATCCATAATAAATCCAGAAGAAACGAAAGAAAGGTTTTACGAGGATCTAAAAAACAACGATCAGGTCTGTTCAACGGCAGGAAGTACTGTTCCTCCTAGACTTTGACGCTAGAGTTGGCACTGACCACACGACCTGGGAGGGTGTCCTAGGAAAAACACGGTGTCGAAAAATGCAACAGCAATGGGGTACTGCTACTAAGAACATACGCAGAACATAAATTGTTCATCACCAACAGTGCATTCCCTCTGCCCCATCGAAATAGGACGTCTTGAATTCACCCCACGTTCCAGATACTGAGACTTGATAGACTTTGTCATCACCAAAAGAAAGCATAGACAAAATGTAAGAGTGACCAAGGCGGTGCGTCGCAGACTGTTGAACAGACCACTGGCTGCTTGTATCAAAATTCACAATCCGTATTCATTGTCGAGCCGTGATAGCACAGTTAGTTAGAGCGTAGGACTCGTAGCCGAAGGGTCGCGGCTCCGTGAGCTGCAATGGCGTTATGTGGCGACTGGTTCACTCATCCATAAAAAATGAGTACATGACAGGACGTGGTGGCTATGTGTATGAGTAACGCTTTGCGCCCATAATGGCAACAAGGGTTGTATGCTCCCTTGGAAGTTGAGATGTGTGCTGGGTGGAAACAGGTCCGAGTCATGGATAATAATACTGTAAAGCGTCTTAGAGAAGCTTCTAGCTTAATAGGGCGCTACATAAATGTCACATATTATAATTATTATATTCAACCCAAACGACGTCCCCAAGGGAAGAAACCAAAGACGCTTAACGTTGACAGGGTCCAACTTGAGTCAACCAAGGCTCCTGGATCTGATGCCATCCAAGCAGAAGTCTACCAGGTTGGTGGTTCAACCCTTAATTATTGGCATGTATATATTCTCAATACATATGTTTCTACAGTAGCAATATTGATACACGTCTATAGCTTGATATCCCAAGACATAGTGGAATATCAGTGAGACGCAAAAAGTAGTGTTTTGATGTGACTTATAAACACGGTAACCATTCAAGCAAAACCAGATGTGTGCATGAATGTTCCAAGTGCAGTTAATTTCCATGTGAATAATAGTAGCTGTTGTATTTAGCAAGCTGACTGCAAATTTTATTTGATCAAGACAAATATTTATGCGCATGTTAATTTAGCATAGAGAACAATTTAGTTAATTGCAAAAGGCATTGATTAAAGCATTTTAAGTTTTGGGGACATGAAAATGCATGCTGGAAATGTTTAAATGTTATTAAGAAAATTCAAATAACCTAATGTTCTAACTGACTGCGATTGTGTTCTTTTTATTGGCAAATGATTAATGAACTTGATGTCGTTTGTTATTCATCTCAAAGGATCTGCCTATTTTATTTTCAATAACTGTTAATAAAAAATACGAAGATGATGATTGATGTTTTACGGCCAATTTTCCGCACTTGGTAGGCTAAACATGCCGAGTGACCTCCAAAGGTAATGAAGCAAAGTCAAAGATGTAACACCCTTCAGATTTGCCCACACCAAGATTCAAACTCAGGTGGTAGTGATCTGTGGTCCATTGCGCTACCAATTACCACGGGGCGCCCAATAAAAAATTAGAACATATTCTAAAAGCCATTAGCATTTGCTGGCCATGTGTGTATAAATAAATAAAAGCTGCATACTGCCAATAAAACTCTGAAGTAAAACTATTTGGACACAATTAATTCTTTGTTGTAGCTATGAATGCACTAATTAACAGACAGTAAATGTACCTCAACATGAATACAAACCATTTATTATGACATAAATTCCCCTAAAATCACTTTAAAAATACAAATATAATTTAACTTAATGTTGAGCACACCTGGATGACAGCCCAATCTCCAGAAACCATCCAATTCTTGTCCTTGGCAGTTGTGGTCTCAGCCACCCCTTCATCTAATCCCACAGCGAGATCACACTTGACTGACCTCAGGGTACATACTGCAGTTGGAGCAAACCCTCGAAGTGCCTCTTTAAAGGAAGTGGTTGGCTGCCACTTCAGGTCTCCAAACAGCTTCCTATAGTTAAGGTCACCCTTGAAGAAGATAATTTTTCCACGAGAAAATTCCTCATACAGTTGAGGAAATGATGTCTTCATTTTGACAAAATCATACGGCAGAGTCCAGAACTGATGGATGCAGAATTTCCATGATCCATCAGCTAAGTGACGCCGCCAACGCTCTGCGAGTTTCTGGAGTTTGGGTGACTCATCCTTGCTAAGTTGATCCAGAGTCCAATGAAAGTCGCCTTCAGTCACATCTGATACAAACCAAGGCATCGCTTTGGCATGAAGGTGGACAGTGGAGGCAAGGCCACTGCAAAGAAGGTACTCCGCAAAGCACAGATCGCCAAATAATTCAAATCCTGCATTATCCAATACGATGTCGATGTGTTGTATGTCTGAGTTGTTGTCCCTCAGGTGCTGCCACACCTGGTCACCTTCATCACAAAGTAAATTTGGTTTCAAGTTAGTCAACTGCTTGACAGGATTTGTGGTTTGAGGATTTTCTGCACCAGCAGAAATTGACAGGTCACATTTGTTCCCCCATAAACACACCTAAATGTAGAAGAAGAATAAACAAGAGTGGTATACCTGACAATAGTTGTAAAACAAAGGCACTGTAAAAGCATTCTAACATAAGTTTGTACTATCTGACACAAATAATTAAATTCAGCTGCATGTTAATGGGTTATGTATGATCAAGGTGATGCATGATGCATTTTTGTCTTTGATTATACCAGTATGTATTGATATAGATGAAAACATTATGCACACACACACACACACACACACACACACACACCACCCACACAAATTTGAAAAGTATGAAAAGCAGATCACTTTGTGTACTGACTGAAGATGGATGGCTGAATGTTGTTTAATGACACATTGGAACAATTTAGGCCATTCGGTGTCCTAGAATGCTTCAGAATAAAGCAGTATTAAAGCTTCTTTATAAAAATAAAAAAGCCGGATTACTGGCATCGATAAACGTTATGTATAAGTCAAAATATAAATGTGTAAATTGTTAAATAGAAATGGTAAATATATAAACAATATGTAAGTATATAGATGTATGAGGATATTGAAAAGATAAAATCACATTCTTAATCTTTCAAAAGGTATTTAAAATGTAGACTGTGATAAATAATGACTAGCTTTGACTAGAGATAATTAAATAAGTTTGTGCTTAAAGAGAAGATCTGCTTTTCTAGAGGAAATAAGAACTAACGGTTATGACATTATCTAGGTGTTCTGAGTTTAAATAAATCATTTAAAAAAGAAAAGACCAGCTTCTCTCAGAAAGTTTAAAATTGTATCTGGGGGTAATATTTTCCAGCAGCTCTTTCTGGATCTCTGCATGATAATAGTGTTCTCTGATGCGGTGGTATGTGAACATTTTCGAAAGCCTGTAGGCAAGACAAAGAATCCATGCATATAATAAATTTGTCCCCAGTAGAGCCAATATCATGATGGAGTTGGAGATAAATGGCATGATGGAGTTGAAGATAAATGGCTCAAAGTTCTGATGTGTATATTGAAGCCACATCATGCATCACTTGCTTTCACAATAAATACTGTTCACCATTCAAATTTCTTATAGTGTTTTTACATATATCAAAAGTACAACACCTTTGAGTGGCTCCTGCTGGTAAGGGTGCTTAATTAAATCTACATTATTATTAGAAAAGAAAGACAGGGAGGCCATTTAAATAGAAAATACATACTTGCATAAATAGGATGAAGTGTTCTCTAAGTCTGTCATCTTGATTGAGTGCCAGTGCATCACAAACATCTGTAAGATATGAGCCTAAACTACTAATGGCTTGTCTCGATGCCAAATATGCTTGTTGTTTTTGAGCTTGAAATGGGTCAAATGTTTTGAGATGCGTGCTGCAAAGTAAAAACAGAAGAACAAACTTATTTAGGTAGAGGTCCAACAGATAATGTTATGTCCAACCATTGGGTTGCTCAATGACTGATTTATCACAGATGGATGATATAAATCAGTGCTAGATATTTATGATCATAGACAATTCAGCTGGTTAAGAATAACTTTGTCTACCAGATTTTTTTTCTAAACATTATGATAACAAACCCAGAGTCCCATCACCCTCTAAGAACTTCAGTTGTAGTTTTAGCTCAATGATTTGTTGGGTGATGTGGCTAAAATAAAATTACATGCATGACGGTGACATATCTGCAAAAGTTGCCTTTAGAAAGTGTCCAACCATTGGGAGAGGATCAGTGTCTAATTTATTTTCACAGCTCTCTGCACACACAGTTCATAAAATATATTGATTAAAGTAAGGCACTGCCTCACCATTAATACCAACTATTGCTATGTCACATTTACATACCACAGTATGTAAATGTGACATACCGGATTTGGTCTAATACATTTGTACCATCATCACAGAACAAATAAACATGTCACCTCAGATGGAAGCTTTCCATAATTTTTCTGTAGAAGTAACATTCTACGTAGAGCCAAGGACTCTTGAACCAACTTGGAGGCCGGCCTTCTTCTTTTTCAGTTTCTCTAAAATGTTCATTCCACAGTCCTGTATCTTCCATCACATCCTCTAAGGGTCTAAAGGGTTTGTCAGTTTGTATTTCACTTTTCAGCCTTGACAGAGCAGCACATATAAACTTCAGATCCTCTAAGCCAGCCTACAGAAGCAAAACACCAAACAGTTTGATCATTATCTCTCGCTACACCAACATAAATAAGGCAGAGTCCATGAACGGAATATGTTGATTCTTTCTAGCCGATATATACAGTTTTGCAGTGTATGAGTTTCTAACTCTAACCATTACTAAGTCAACGACTGGCTAGGATTTGCATTGCTATTTACAATACTGTATACTTAATTTACAGGTGTTTACGGTTATTATAATAAATCACTTAATTTCCTTGTTTGTCTAATTATTATCTTTTATCACGTTTAATTACCAAATGATCAAAAGGAAATATTAAACAAGGTGTGAACATAAATCACTACCGTAAAAATTCGTGAAACACCTTGACTTATACGTGCATCATTTTTCACTGATTAGCAATACAATAGAAATCACTGCTCACAACCGAGACAAGTTTGTTTATTAATTATAATATCAAAGCAATTACAGATGGAAATCAAAGTTTGTGGTGAATAGCTTCTGATCTTTTTGCAGACCCTAAGAGCAAAATCCATATCAGGCCATCATATGCGGATGGTATACGTCATTATGGATGAAATGGTGCACAAGTCCAGCTGTAGATTTACCCAGTTTCTCCTGCACGCTATACACCAAAACTAGATTTTCCAAACATTTTTCTGGTCAACAAGGGGTGTATGTTATTGTTATACACGAATGTGTACTATACATGGAAGAATGCGGTAATTGAAATCCATTATTGAGGGACACAAAAATATTTTATCCATAAACTGATTTAAATATGGCTTGATCTGATATTGCACACTAAGTATGTTTTCATTATTGTTCTGTATAATGCCTTACTTATTAGCTAGTATGAATCATTTTTGCCCAATCAGAAGATATTATAATAAAAATAATATACAAATTTTACACTCTATATAACTAGCAAGAAGATCATTCTAAGGCATTTAACAAAGTATAGATAACCGAGATTCAGCAGATTTAGATATTATAATGTTGGTGTCTGATACACAGAAGTATGATCTGGGGAACATATCAATGAAACAGCAACTGAATATTTGGGGATGATGCAAAACATGGGCTGCTGCTGGTATAATTTTAACACGAGAGAAAATCCATTCCAAGGAAATATTTCCAATATGTGCAGAGGCAGGCACTGCAGCTGATGAAATTACTGTATCAATGCATAGCTAAGAAGAAATGTTACTTTCACTTTTATAAAACATAACTCAATGTATGTGCCTAAACACTTAAGATTGAATTAAATATTTTCAATACATGCTGACAGTCTCATAAAAGCATCATCATTAGGCACTAATTTATTACTTACCTGGTATGCAATATTGACATGATACACAACATCTAACAGGATAACAATAGCTACGGTACTGATTACTAATACAATACATGTGACTACAATATTTACTTTCCAATATATTTTGTACATATGTATGCATCTAATAGCATATGACACCAAGTCATGAATTGTTATTCTGTATGCATGAAAATAAGTCAAATCATTTGCTTTTTGCATAAAAGATTAGTATTGTGGCTAAGTCAAGTATACTATTCCAACATACTGACCTCTGAATGCTGATCTGTAATGGTAGACTTTAGTCTATATACATGGTCTATGACTCTAGTTAATATTATGGGAAGTCTATCTTTTACTGTTGGGTAAGCAAAATCTCTGTAAATATATGAGAAACAGCAGCATGAGCATGGATGAAAATAAAAAAGATTATGGTTCATGGTAAGGCAAACATACATGCAAGCATTACCAGTATGACTGCATATTCTCACCAGGTCATGAGTAAATTAATAAAAACTGGAACTTCTGTAACCTATTGATATTATACAGCTATAAAATACTCACACTGTCATAAAAATGTTCAAACTATAATCTTTTTAGTTCGGAAAGGTTCAAAGAAAGTTTGTGTTAATAGCAGTAATAAAATAACAGTTGTCCATAAACATCACACGGAGTTAAAATATTTTATACAGTTTATATCTGATCAACTAATCATGATCTATTGAACAACAGAGGTATTCAATTAGCTATCCACTTGCCCATCCACATTAACCGTTTCCAGCAGGTAATCAGTGCTACAATTCTGCAAAAACCTTTTCACTTTCTTTTATTTAATGAAGCTTTCTTATTTTGTTTGTCGAACGCCATGAAGCAGTCTAGATAGTTCATAAATTGATCTCCACAAAAATATAAGTCTAACACAATCAAGAATAAGAAATGCTGTGCTATCTTATGGTACACATAAATGCATACACATCATACATGCCTCAAAACCATAAAAATGGATGCATTTTCTCTCTCTATCAGTCAGCATTCACGTTTTGATAAATGCCTCAGGTTCAAAAACCAACATACACATTCACGAGCCTCTGCATTAACAACAACATTGACAAACTTCATCAAACATAATGTTACTTATGGAAAAAACTATTTCACAGTCACCTTTAAACCATTTACACACACAGATATCTCAGTGTTTTATAAGTTATTAATAAAGTGTTTCGATTTTTTATTGTGTTGCGTTGTCCACTTCTGTTATTTTTTATGGTGATATCAGGTGCAGGATATTCCTAAACTTTATATAATATAACTAGATACACACAATTCCTCTGAGTGTCAGACTATCAGTAAAATGCAAAATTTGGGTCATTTTATGCAGATTTTTTAAAACACCTGGCATGAAATTTTTTTTTTACGACATTGCACATGCATTATTATTCAATAAAAAATAACATTTGGTTCATACAGTAAGTTTGTTTACATCATGATCAATGGTAACTTCATTTTGGTTATTCTATATTTAATTACCAAGCAGTTAATTAAAGAAAATAAGCTGTTTGGTGAAAATTAATTTGGTAATAAAGGTGATTAAAGTGGATATTTCAGAATATCTTCTGCCACGTTTAAAATTTATATAAACATAACACACAGCGGTATAACAGAGTATGGTGCACCAAATCATGAATGTCACCCAGTAGATTTGGGTGAAGATGGCACTGTCGTTGTTTCAGAAAATCTATGTCAAGATATTATCATTTGCATTAATAGTTTCCAGTTTGATTTTTATTCCTATAATCAGATTTTTTAAAATCAAATACATAAAACCTTTTTTTAAATATTTTTTATCAGAGATATCTGATCATAATGGAATTGCATAAGAAATGCACAACTTTGCTACAAGCAAGTGCATTCTCAAAATATTGACATAACTTATTTGAATACAGGAATAATTAAGTTGGCAAACTCTTTGCAATGGATTATATATATATATATATATATATATATATATATATATACATACTTATTTAGTATGAAGACCTACAGGCGATATTGTTAATTGTCAGCCTGGTGCTGAAAATAAATCACCAATAATTCACAATTTGTTTTCAGTCAACCATGTGTGTTTGTTTATAACTTACATTTATCTGCGCATGTGTCCATTTCTAATTGTGTAAGTGGTTATTTTATTGGTTCACCCACTAATAACCTTTACCAGATGACATCTGGCCATGTCTGAAATGTTTTCACTTTCTGTTGATGGCACAATTAAGTTAACAAATTCTTTGCAATGTATCAACACAACTCATACATTCTAAGAAGCTTCAGAGGAGTGTCTGGCTCAGAATCACATGGTAGCTCTATTTGAGATAGACTCACAACATATGAAAGTTTATGTTAGTAGGATGGATGGATGTTGTTTAACGACACATCGGCACAATTTAAGCCATTCAGTGTCCTAGAACGTTTGGAAATAAAACCGTTGTTTATGTTAGTAAATCAACTGATAGCGCTTGTGTGTTTATTAAGCCAGAAGACCCGGTGACATCGAATGAGCGAACCTTTTCCATTAACCCCAGAGAAACTATTGAAGCTACACTTGTATTCAGTCCAAATATCAAGTCAGTCTCTTGTTCACTGCATGACTATAACTAGTCCTACATCAATCAATCAGCGCGAGTTCCTAAGTAACCAGGTCACATCTGGGTTTCGTGCATCTCCTTCAATACAACAATGATGGTAGTGTTAACAATCTTAGAGAGATGCTTTAGCTAGGGGACACTGCCTTTGTAACGTGATGGTGGAACTAAGGTTCATCTATAAACACTCCAAGATCTTTCTCACTTGTCATTATATAGCAAGTCCCAACCAATGTCATAGTCACAACCCTTTAAGAATATTTTGTCAGAATTCTTTGCAAATACACAGATGCTATAAGAACTCAAATAACACAGGGGAACAATAGTTAGCCACCAATAAGTGCTGCTACCTAGCAAATGTTGTTTTTTTTGCGAACACACAGGTAAACACACACATTCACTTATATTTATACAGAAGATGTTATCTCACTTCATTCTTTCATTTGAGCTACCTAGATGAAGAACCTAACACTCATTAAACCCTAACTGCTACTTTTGGGACAATCCCATCAGACTATTCTATTGACATAATTCAAACTGTATATAGTTATATAAAAACTGAGCTCTTTATGTTTGAATAAAATGTTTCATGAAGTTAATTTTTATGAAAGTGCCTACAAGCAGGCAACAATACAAGATGATAAGTTAATTACCATTACCGACAAGCAAGTAACAATTAATATTATAAAATTAAGGTGGTTGTTGAGGAGCCTAGAATCAGAACCATATTCGATGGCACTCAAGGTCTGAGCACTTAATTCGCATGTGCAAAATGCGTGTTTTTCTGGTGCTTGGACGTTGAGCTGCAAGCCGAGCATCAGATGATGATGATTGATGTTTTACAGCCACTTTTGTGCACAAGGTAGGCTAAATGGGCCGAGCGACTTCCAAAGGTAATGAGACGAAGTGAAAGACTAAACAACCTTCAGATATGCCCACGCAAGCCGAGCATTGGAACTGTGTATGCTAGTGATAAAGAGCTGAGCGTGCATGCCTATTTTGGCTTGTTTCATATGCTCAGAGGCTGATATAAAGACCCAACCCAACATCTTACAATCATGTCTATGTAGTTGTACTGATATCATATCTTTGACCTCTTTTATTTTTGTTTGAACATCTTCAAAGCTATCAAAAGGCTCAACCTAACTTTAGATCAAATAAAAATGTATTATGCTCAGTTGCCATATTATATAAAGAAAGAGATAACAGATTCAGGAGTCAGCGCATGAACAAGTCCTCCCAGCTATTGGAAACTAGGATAATAATTTATTTGAAGTGGTTGTGTATCAGAGCATCAAAACTCTGTACCTCAGCATTATAGGTCCAAGCACTCAATGCACATGTGGCAATTATTCCTTGTTTGCTATTACTTCCACTTAAATATGGTGGCCGAGCATGTAGTTGTTATGTTTGGGTTGAAAGTAGATGCTTTTGATAGTTTTGAAGAGGTACAAACGAAAACCAAAGAAATAGACAATCGATAGAACAGCTATGTGGCTTTACAAAAAATCAGGATTCCCAGGTGTCCTTGAAAACCTGGAATATAACAAATTCATTTTCCCAGTCCTGGAAATATCCTAAAATTTGACAAAATCTCACGGAAAAATACCGCCTTTGGGAAACCCCCACTTAGAATAAAAAAGTGAATAAACAGTATACCTGTAGAAAATACTATGTCCTTGGCTGCGGGAATCATAAAATTATGCATTTCTTATAAATGTCAGATTTCTTTTTAATCTAATTATAATGTCTATTATTACTAGACTTAATCTAATATCTTTATTAAACGCTAGTAGCAATAATTACAACTAAACTCCCATCACTGAAAATGATGCCAGCAGATGAAAAACTAAAATCCACCATAAAATTTCTCAGATTTATAATAATATTGATGATGCATGGTAACTGATGGTTCAGATGGTGAATGCTCTTTATCATCAACGAACACGATTCCGATGCTCGGATACGTAACAACAACCTAATTTATTTCGACAGACTGGATCTTATTAATTTCTAGAGATGGCCGAAATTATTCAAATCTGCTTTATTCTAATAAGTTTTATTTGAGTAGATCTATATGACTACATGAAGTACATCACTTTACATAATGCATTAGCACATAGTACCTCTATTATCGCTCACTGTCATCAGATTGATTCAACTGATATAACTATAACCCTAACCAAATAACTGCGTCATCTGCGCTAAATCAATTCATAAACATGATGAATAAAGCACAAAAATGCAAAAACTGTAGACATACTCCTCATATTTTGCTGAAAGCGCCCTAGGATTTGCCATCTTCAAATCCTGATATGCTCGCTAACAAGATATGACGTAACTAAACTACATAATAATATTATGATAATGTTAATAATAATGGCCGAAATGATCAAATGGTTGTTCTTTTTTACGTGACTTAGCTACCTCAGATGAGGGATACGCATATGGTCTGTAATTTAAATTTTAATGCTTCACCATGCGTCCACGGGGACTAATTCAAAATAAATTTAGAATTTACAACATATGGCATGTTCGGGGGAGAAAGCCCTTGCCGGTTGCCTGAAAAACTCCTCCTACTATAAAAGTATAAATATATAGTATAATAATAATGCCACCATCGGGGTTCGAACCCTTCCGACCTCCCGCAGAGATTGGTCATGAGTAAGAAAATTCCACGCTCTTACCCACTAGGCCATAGAACAAATGTATTAAACTGCAAACGACCTCAATTCGTATAATTGATGCCAGGATTTTTATAACGATTGTTTATTTCAACATACATATATATATCGGATCTTTTAGAAGTGATTATTTTTCATGATTTATATTTTGCATTCAGTAGGGCACTAATCAAAGGTAGAACTCTGTTGTTGCTTCGAAAGATTGGCGACCTTTTTTTCAAAGTAGCTAGGGCGTTTTGGTCAATGTATCAAATAAAACATTAACTGGATTTGTCTGATTATTTTATTAACAGTTATTAATATTTCTTAAATAAGAATGTATATTTAAAACATTTTCAGTTATTGACATTTCTTAATTACAATTGGACATGAGCACACTCTGTTTGTAGGGTTTCTATCAGTTTACATATGGAGGGATGATCCTGACCAACAAAGGTCTGGAAACTGTTGTTCCAACCCTAACATGTGTTATTTGTTAGTGGTTGATCAAACATGGTTATAGCATGCATCTTGTGGTTGATGAATTGCGGTTCATTCACCTTTCATTGTTCACCTAAAATAAGCTACCTTAATCTCCTCATATCTGTCCATTCTTAGTTAAGAAATATCAATAACTGTCAATAAAATAGTTAGATATTCAGTTAATATTTTAATATTTCACACAATTGCCAAAACGTCCTACTCTAAAAAATAGCTGGCCAAAATGTCCTAGGCCAAAATTTTGTCCTATACCCAAAAGGTCCGTTGATGAATTATAAGGGAATGTCCAAGGAGTGGCAAGACCTCTAGACTTATCTCGTCCGATCATACGGTCGTGAAGTCTGCGTTTTGCACATAATGCGATGTAACCTTGATAACTGATTTGTCTTTGCCATTGAGATTCACCTGCCAACACGTCATCTAACACCCAACCGCGTATGTGCGTGTGTGTGTGTGAACGTGTCTCATCTGACCACGTATCGACAGTTTCTAATTTCGGCTGTTCGCTAATTTCTATGTAGATCTAGACCATGGAAACAAGAAATGGCCTTGACCTTGATTGTTCACGTGATTAGTTTGTTGTGTTTGGGTTCTGTTTGTGTTTGGCCTGAGATGACTGGTTTGCTCTCGTCTTGTCATAGTTTGCTGGACATATATTGCTGAGAAAACGGCGCATTTTCTCGTAAGATGCGATTGCGTGGCAAAAACAAACCAAAAGGAAACGCTAGCTCGTCGTCGAATCGAGACATCGACGCTTCTAGTGCTGCCTTAGACGGTCACACTGAGTCAGACGAGAATCACCAGGCAGTAAAATCCGAACAGCGTTCATTTGTTAGTGCCGTCACTGTGACCGAGATGGGAGACTTTCATAGCTCCAGTGATATACAGTCTTCTGATAGTCAGCAGTCCGATGCATCGGAACCGATCAACCACTTGCATCACAATCCACTAAGAACAAAGGATGTTCTGAAGTAAGAATATAGATCTAGAGGTCTAGACTACTAGTCTAGTTAGTAGTAGTACTAGTAGTAGTAGTAGAGTCTACGGAATACTCACTGTTGCATGTTGTTAATGTTATGATGTTAGACTATAATTAACAGTACTACTGTCAGTAGTAACGTAAACATTGATAATGTTATAAATTAAACGTAATGGACTGATTTGAATTTGTTGTGCATTCTAATATAAATTTATTTTATTAAAATAAGACAACATGCATACTTTATTATACTAACATAGGGTAGATAGGTATTGTAAACAATCATAGACCAGGTAGAGTCTACAATACATGCAAACCTCGTGTATAAGACACACCTAGGCTGTGTATACGACCAATAAACCCCCATATAGTCGAACCAGCATATAAGATTCACTAAAATCAGCAATATTGATTCAAAACCAAAAAATTCATCATCACTCTCTTCACTGAACTTCTGTTGTATCTGTTTGTGTGTTTCATGTCGTTGCCTTCTTCGTTGTAGTCAGTGTGGGATTGTCATACTGTTCAGCCACAATACATCATCTTCTGTGCCATCTAAATCATTGCTGATAGTGATAGAGCACTTCTTGAATGATTTGGTAATGATGGCTGGGTCAATCTAATCCCAGGCCGTTTTCCTCCACTTTGTGACATAGGTAATGACAATAGGTAATGATGGGCACTTCAGGTTGTCTGCTGCTGTGTGTTCATTTACATAATGGTTTTTGAAGTAGTTTATTAGTAGACTCTCATTACTATGTGCCAGCTTTGGAAGTAATTAACATAGTGTTTGCTGTAATCAGATTTCCTTTGATGTGGCTTCTATGGCTCATTCTTTGCATGGCCTCATTTACAGTTCTGTTCAATTACACATGCTGACATATTTAAATAGTTCGATTTTGACATCGATTTCAGAGTATCAAAAAGTATACCTTTTAGCCCTGTTTGGACCCTGATAACTTTTTATTTATTGTCATAGAGACATGAAACTTTTAGGGCTGAAAGCTGTGTCCTAGGTCTATCCACATCTGCAATAAAAGGAAGCTACAGTATAAATCTGTGGTTGGCAGTTCAAGTCCAAATCTGGATTTGTTTAAGTTCAGTTTTTTTTCCTACCAATTGTGCAAGCCAATATATTCAGAACCATGATAGCTAGCAATGTTCAAATTATATAATTTCAGTCTCTATACTCTAGAGTAATAATAACATGGACGACAATCATACACATATAACATGTTCTCAGAATTTAACCACAGAAATCTGAATAGATTATGTTTCATCTTTTTTGTGTGGGATCACATTATCATGTGGGATAAGTGGTAGATGAAAACAAATGATGCCATGTGGAAGAGCTAAGCTTTCTCTAAACTTTGATACCAGACTCAATGTCTAGCCATGTGTCCTTCCAGTGTTCCACACTAAAATTATATACTACAATATAAATTATGCATATTTTTGGACATAATTAGAGGTACCCCTTGGCACTTCAAAGTGGTGTAAATCTGAAAATATTTCGTAGTGAAAGCTATAACTTGTACCAGGCCTCATCACAGATATATATATATATAAAGTAAATGTTGAGCATGGATTAAATATTTTTTATTGAAGTGTGACACTAAAGACACTGAGGAATGTCAATCTCTATGACAATGTCCTCCCAATATGAACAATTCATGTTCTGAGATTTTGACGATCATAATTTTTGCTAACTATGGATAACATATTTTTAGAAGACAGTATTGAAGAATCAACATTAGCATTAACAATTACTTGTAATTTGTATACACAGCCTCTCCACACAGACTGAGAGAGAGAGAGAGCTATATTTCTGTTCTATTACAAGGTCACTGTTTGTGGACTGAATACTTCTAGTAACATTTCCTGACTTTCATTGCCAAGGTCATGTTCTATCACCTGTGTTTGATTTGTTTATCACAGAGAAGGTCACGGTAAATATTATTTAGCGTAGCTGGAATACCCATTCAGTGTATGTAGGTGAGATATTCACAAAATCTCCATTGCTTATGACCTCATGTTTAATTGTTGATTTTCCATAAGATTTGTAACATTGAACATAACCATTTTGTTAATTTATGGCAAAAGGTGATTATAACAAATATCAACAGACCAGGAGAACCTGTGGTTACTGAGCCACGTTACTTATGATGTAATGTACCATTTTTGGCAGGTGCCATACCATTATGTTTATTTGTTCTATAGTAGACAATGCCATGTCCCTATTGTTTTGTATCAACCAGGTCAGTAGTTTATTTATGCCCCCATCTCACCCACATAGATTGGTTAAATATACAACATACAGTTCATGTACAGTACATTAGTGGCTGTCTCGTTGGAAGTCTGTCACGTTTCCACTCTATTATTTTCTATAGCACCCATGATACCCGTATAAAATGTAATGATTGGCTCACTATAGCTGCTAGTGCTATTATGGGAGCAGTAGTGTGGTATGTGTTGTAAATCACTTCCTACTAATGCTATAGTATTAGGTTTAATGATTTGCAACTGATCTCTCATTCTGTTGTTATATATGATTCGATCAGCAATTACTGTAGGGAAAATACCTCTGGGTGTGTGCGTGCGTGTACTTGCACAACCACAGTATTAGGACATGTTTGTTTTGCAATAGGCATTGTCTTTTGATTAATATTCCAACCTAGGTGACCTTAAATATCTTACCAACAATAAAGTGAGCAGTTTCCCAGAATAATCCAGTACTTAATAATAGTCTAGTCACGGTCAAGTGAATGATGGCTTATTTAAAATAGGTTTAAGATTAGTGCTCGTATTAAGCATGCTGTTTGTTGTGGTATATAACTTTACACCAAGTTTAAGCTCATGAAAATGTACTATATATATATTATGTGTGTGTGTGTTCTTTACGTGACTGTATGGAGCTTCATGTTTTAAGGATATTCCTGGCTTGTGCAGAGCAAAGATTTAGTTTTTCAACACAATAACAGTTTCAAAGCTGTAATTGTCTCAATACAGCCGACCACTGTAATGGCAGTCAATGGCATCTGGGCAATGTAAGTTCTTTTTATGACTGACAATTTGTGTGAATTTATACCTGTACTTTTTCAGACGAGTTTTGACCTATGAATGTCAAAATTATACTACAACATTACATTCTCAGTTAGGTCTGTAATTAAATACTGGTCATAGCAATAATTAGTCGAACACCAGCTGCTGACCATGGTTACAGATGTTTATATTTGTTTATGAAATGTTTTCATGATCCATCTGAATCTACTTAATGAGTAACTAACTATTTATACATCCAAAGACAGAATTATAAATATATCTCAGTGCTGTGATGTTTCAAAGAGGGTAGTTATATATTTGTAGAGAAATATGTTGTGATTTGTAGAAGTTGTACTTGATATCATAGATTTTATACGAATGTTTATGAAAGGTCTACCGTAGGTCTGGTTATAAACATGTACTGTGCCCCTTTATAGCAGCTACCAATGACCTTGTGGTTTGAGGAGGTTTCTCCTGATGCATTATGTTCATGGCCAGCCATTCTTATTGATGTGAATGTAGCAATACGAGAAAGCTGAATTTCTTTCAGAAAAACACTTCTGACAGGTTGATGGATTTCTGGTTAGATTCAGTAGATGGCTAAAAAACTCCTAAGTACATTTGAAGTATGCATGGTTCATCTTTTATAAGGTAGAATGCTCAGGTTCTACTTTGTCCATTATCAAAATATATGGTAGAAAGAAAGACATAGAGAGAAAATGGTTGGAATGGATTTTAACGAGAACATTCCAATAATTTTTACAAAAAGTAACACTACATATACGCATTTGGTTTTATTATATATATATATATATATATATATATATATATATATATATGCTATGTTTGTGAGCATGTACATGGTAATAAATGGGCAAATGCATCAGCATGGTAGTTTTGTTTAGTTTAATTTTTATGTCTACCAGTTCCAATTCAAGTAGTTCAGTTTGGGTTATGATGACTGAATATGCAGAATTATTCGAGTGTTGCCAAATAACCCTAATAACCTAGTGGTGTTTCAGAATATCTTACTCAAAAGGAGCAAATTATGGAAAATCTGCAGTTGAAATCCAAATGTCATTATTGAGTTTTAGTACATATTTAGAATTAGTTTTAATGAAAATAGAAGTAAATACATGTGGCTGTTGCTAAATACAAAATTATTTTTGAATGTTATATAAAACATTTAAATTCCAAGTTTATCTGTTCCAGTTCTGTTGACTCCATATCTGGTATACACATTTTAGTATCTAGGTATTTTGTAAAATTATTTTTCAAGAAACCTGCCAACCCTGGCATAAGCACTATTGCTCTCTTCTATATATATATATATATATATATATATATATATATATATATATATATATATAAAACAGTGGTTTTGTTAAGAAGTAAAGTAGGGGCCCAACAAAAATTACAAGTGTCCGATATTGATAGTTCTCAAGAGCCTACAATGATAACAATGGCACAAAGCAGCATCTCAGATGTTTATATGG
This sequence comes from Paralvinella palmiformis, assembly GCA_025642065.1. Classification (NCBI taxonomy): domain Eukaryota; kingdom Metazoa; phylum Annelida; class Polychaeta; order Terebellida; family Alvinellidae; genus Paralvinella; species Paralvinella palmiformis. The sequence continues at coordinate 718,320 of JAODUP010000008.1, forward strand.
ATTTGTCATTGGAAATGAAAGTAGCTCTAGTTGAGAATATGTGGATCAATTGTCCCAGGTTCTAACAAAACCACTGATATATATATATATATGTGTGTGTGTGTGTGTATATATATGTATATATATATATATATAATATTTATAATACATGCTGATATTTCAGACCACACAACAAATATGTGATATATGGCCTACAGGCTGGTAGTGCTGTTCTCATCCTGCTCTACCTCATTCTGCCAACAACAGTCAGGTTGTTTCCTTGTATCATCTCTGAGATTGCCTTTCTAAACAAGGGTATGTATGACTGTCTATATGTAATATGGCTATATGTATCTTAATATAGAGTTATAAGCTCTCTATTATATTTCCCATTTGGAGTTAATATTTAAAGCTAAGCTGTCTGTTTTCTGCTGATAAATCATCATCGAAACTTATCGTGTTTATGTTAACATAGGCACTAATGATTATTTGTGGGTTTTCTTTCAGTACGTTGGCCTCCTTTTGTTAACCTCAGTCAGCCTTCAGATGTTGGACTGAACTTCACTCGGGCCTTTAAGCTGGAGACCGTTGATGATATTGAAGTTGGAGTTTGGTATGTATATCAGTCAAGGTGTCATTTGAGAATTTCCATGGGAAATCATACACATTTTTGCTCTACATCTCTGCGTTTGTAAACAAATGACAGGAATTTTACCCTCAGGGTATGTTGACACCGTTCAGTGGAAAGCCGAACATTTATTGCTGGTATTTGGAACAGGATCAGTATGGAAGATATTAATTATACTTGTGAGAACTGGAGTTTTATTATCTGTATTGAAGTTTAAAGCTGGTTAACCCAAACTATGGACCTTGTACTAGTTAAAGCCAGATTAAACTAGGTTTTGCTCAGTGTTTCATGGTAAAAACTCTTACTGGTCCACAAGTTTAGACATATTAAACTCAGATACACATGAATGATGGTACTTATTAAAATGGCTTTTTTAAATCCTAATATTGATAAATAATAATAATCTTATAATAACTTATAATAACTGTTGTATCTAATATAAGTCAGTTCTTCAATGATGCCATTCTTAATTAGTTTACGATGGTATATATATATATATATATATATATATGATGAGTTAAATTGTCTAGGACTTTAAAATTTTTATTGAATTGGATAAACACCTGTCTGTAACCGTGTTTGACACAGATTGGCACCAGGTGTGGTGTCTGTTATAAAACTTCCAGTAATATAGTACAGCATGTTATTGCCTTTTTGGAATATCCATTAATTAAAAAGGTATAAAAACCTTTTTCAAATATTAAAATTTTAATATCCAGATAACCTTATAATGATACAATAAACTATTTATGAGTTTCTTTAGATTCATCCCAAAGCTTGGAAATAGAAATCCAGGCAGATGGTAATGAATTCAAGTCATTACTCGTGAGGTACCATAATTTAGAATCATGTTTAAACAAATGTAATTCTACTTTAAGGTACATTTGGTATATTAAATACTTGTAATACACCAATTATATTACAAATGGTAAGTTTTTATTCTCGTCACAAGCATTGAGTGTATTTCCCAAAGTTCGTTATTTGTATCAATGACTAAGGCTTTGTTATTAATCATAATGCCTTTAATAAATACACTAATTTAGCTATGACCAAATTATACACATCTTGACTTAATTTTGTTTGGATCGGTATTTATGATGAAAAATAAATAGTAACTTGACAGTAATTATTAGATATATTTATATAAACCACAATTATATTTATTACATGAATTGATCATTGTTTACAGACCATCTCTTCTTGGTGCTAATAAAATTATGTCATCGCTATATAGTAAAATACCTTTACATGTATCAGCTGTTTGGCAGAAATATTATTTCTAATGGCAGCACACATAACATCGTCCTTGTAAAAGTGGAACAAATTAGGTGTGATAATTGAGCCAAGTCTAACCCCATTAAATTCAAGTTGTAACTTTAGATTGCTGATTTAAATATATTTAGAGCAAAATACATACCACATATGCTTGTCTATAAGATTACTTCTTGTATTAGTAATTTAGTTGAATTGTATTTATTATTACATCAAAGGAATTGCTCCAATCTCATGTATTATAGAATGGCTAACTATTATTTAACATTGATAAAAACACCTCTCCCATTGAAATGATAATTTTCACTCTGTCTGACACATAATATTTCCATTTGTATTCAAATTAAAGAAAAGAATCAACTACCTACCACTCTTTACTAGTTAGTTAGTTCGAGAGTATAATATCTCCGGCCAAGTCGGTGACTCTGCCTCAGCTGTATTGCTCAACTTTCCCAGGAACAGCTCATAGATGTGATGGAGTTTGTGTCCATTTCAGTTGTGTAGCCTGGTATATTTGGTTTATCTGGGATGTTTTGAAGGTATTTATCAAGTTTGTGCATGAAACTGGTCATGGAGCATCCTGTATGGCCACAGGTATTTACTGGAAGGCTGTTTAAAAGCTGTGCACCCCTAATTTGAAGGCTGCCTTCTCTGATTGACCTAATTTTACCAAATGCACACTGTTTTATTGGGGGGATTTGGCACAGGCAACCCTGCCTTGTTCCTGTGTATGATTTTATTCCAACATTTAGGGCAATTCCGTCTAGAATTTCCCAGATATATATAATTCGGTATCTTTCCATCCTTCTCTCTTGAGAGTACATCTTGAGGGCTGATAGTTGATCCCAATAAATTAGGTCAGATATTGGATAAATCTAACTGGCGAATGATCTGAAGAGAGACTCAGTTTTCTGGGTATCTCCAATTCTGTGTGGTATCCATAGCTGAGAAGAGTAATCTATGTGTGGTTGGACTATGCTGCACCATTGTGTTTTCATAGTGTGCATATCTGGCATGGAAAGTTCTTATGATCCACCTGCATTTTTGCTGCACTTTGTTACATATTGTCTATATGGTCAGTGAAACTAAGGGTATCATTCATTTTGATACCAAGATCTTTGACACATTGGGTTTGTTCAATTTTATTTTTGTTTGTTCCAAACTATGAGGTGCAATCTTTTATGTCCTGATTTTTACCATATGGGAGTAGTTCAGACTTATTTTCCTTAAATTGCATGTTGTTTCTTTGTTGCCACTTGTAGAATGTTTAGTTATTTCATTCCAAATTAGTTATCCACTTATGAGACCACTAGTCATGTGACCATGTACTATGTATTTGTTTCTGTGGCATTAAGAGCACACTAAATGATGTATTATTCCATTTATAAGCTGCTACAATATATTTTCAGGTTATCCCTTGTCACTTGATCAACTAATTGGCTTAGGAAGTGAATTGTCTACTTTTGACTCATAATTGCTAAAAGCATCCTGCCCTCTATTATCGATCTCATCAAAACACATGGTTATGTGACATGACATTTTGTTAAGCATCTACTGCAGATTTATGTAATGAAATTAAAGGATTATTATAAAATAATAATATTATACACAAAAAAAGAAAGAAAAAAAAAATACGTTGATATACCGGTATATGAAATATCAGATAGCTATTAATGTAAATATAATGTATGTGCAAACCCTACAAATGCATTTGTGCAGAGGATGCACAATAAATATATGAAATAAATAAATACCAGGCATAGATTGAGCTTCTGATGATTTTATTATCAACAATAACATTTTGGTTTAATTGCCAATAAATTACATCAGATATACTTGGATATAGGTGTTTCTTGTATACAAGATAAATTATCTGATGTATAAATGGGCTAAAGATTATTTCCTTCTCTTGTACATGACACTATATTTGATAGTCTGACTACAGATTGTTAGCAATCTGCGAAATCAGATATTAATGCTAAAATGTTCAAGAGCCTGAATACAATCTAACAGACAAAAAACTATTTGTTTCCGTATTCCTAAATTTATAATAAATGGTAATTTCTTCGACTAACCATGTATAATTGTATATTTGAATGTTTCCCTTTAAAACCCATTTATTGATGACTTGTCAATAACACTTTATGCCTGTTTTCATTTAGGCATATGCTGCCACCAGCTTTACGTGAGCCAGATCTGAAAGACGATGACTACACTAAACTTCTCAGTAAGGGTCTGCCTATAATACTCTATTTCCATGGCAATGCTGGCACAAGGTGAGCCCATGATTAATTTTTAATACTCTTCAATGACTGTGTGCCGCTTATTAGTCGCTTAAACATATCTTTAAGTTATGTTACAGTACATGGCATACATAGTTGCTTCTCGGGTGGTTTTTGTAGGATTCTTGTGATTTTGATGAGTCTGATACCAAAATTGGAATCCAAGCTGGGGAATTGGGTGTAAACAGTATGCTCATTCCACCGTTGTTTGACTTTTATGTGTATCAATGTTTTGTTTTATCAGGATGTGTTATTCATTTTGATTTGGTGTTTATAATTATCCAGAGAGAAAGAATTTATCTTTTAACCAATGAATTTATAGGAGCCAGGAGTTAAGATAGTGATTTTGTACACTTTAATTAATTGAAAAATACCCCAAATCTTCCTTCTTCCCATATATATATATATATATATATATATATATATATATATATATATAACATGCACAAACATTAAGATTTGTTTGCTTCAATTTCTAAATGTTAATATCAATTACAATACTAAACTGGGCGAATTTAAATATGTCGTACCAATGTTAGAAATTGTGAGGTGTAGCCAATTAGTAGACATGAACCACTAACAGTCTGGGCAGTACTTATAAGGAAACATTACCAGAGGGTATTTTTATGTTTAAAAAAAGGAGCTACAATCTCGACATGAACATGCCCCAAGATCAGGTGTTCCTTTATGTATGTTTAGCAAGGGCACTTTCCAGCAAAACAATCCGAGAATGAAAGTTTATCAAGCCACTGGCTGCATTATCCTGGGAAGTATCTGACATTACTCAAAATAATTAATAGTGTTTGGAGAGTCTTCTTACGATTCGTCATCTGTAACAGACACCTTTCTGAGTGGGATCTGTATAATGATATATTCTATTATCATTTAGTCCAGAATCATGATGATCTAAAGCTAAGTGATAATTACATAAGTAATTGATTAAGAAAAGTTGCTTTGTGAACACAATTTTGACAATAAACCTTTATGATAACCTCATTATTCCTGGGAACTATAGACCTCAATTTCACCATTTTCCCGCCATTTGTTTACAGCATCCCACAATTTTCTAGGGGGTTCAGTCGGACCTCCCATATAGTTGCTGAATCCTAGAAGCAACTCTGTGTGTATTAAGCATGCCATATTGTATGTTCAACCACAGTTATTGGAATATTTCACTGAAATGTTTTTAATGATTTGACATTTTTGCATAATTTCTCACCATTTCTTTATAATGTTTTGTAAATGAAATGTAACATTATTATATAAAAGATGGTAAACAATTGACCACCGTTTTAAGTCTTCAGAGGTGGTAAATATTAATTATTAGATGTTAAATTGTATAGGTTAATGATGACATATGCATAATATAGTTTATAAGTGTCAACAGATCATTGTCTTTGTAATGTTTAATTAATCCAATTATTATTGCAGAGGAGGCTGGCACAGAGTACAGTTATATAAAGTGTTAGTGAAGGCTGGATTCCATGTTATAGCATTGGATTACAGAGGTTGGTTTGCACAACAACAATACATTGTAAAATATAATTTGGTTTATGTGAACCTGTGAAACCTGTAATATTTTAGTGTTTTTTTGAGATGTCTGACAGTATGCTGTTTAGGTTGCTATGGTACAAACCATCAGATCAAAATACAAATAAAATTATTACCTCTTTTTGTGGGATACTTTTCTAGGGTGTTGCCATTCAGTTGTGTGATCCAGATCTGACAAGATTAAATGGAGCACTCACTGATGGTTGTGCAACTCGCTGTTTGACTAAAATATTATTTTAACTATTTGCTGTCATGTAGATGTTTCATATTTCTGTAGGTTATGGTGATTCTAATGGTTCTCCCACTGAGGATGGCATCTGTGAAGATGGCTTGGCTTTGTATCACTGGATCAGGCAACACAGTGGCTCATCACCTATCTATATCTGGGGTCACTCCATGGGAACAGGGTAAGTGATATATCTCTCCATTCAGTTTTAGCTCAACCACTGAACTGTAATATAATAGACTTGTCTCAGTTTTCATCAGGTAATGTCATCAAATATGTCATCCTTATGATATGCAAAAAAGTATGACTGAAAACTTTGTTTGTGGTTTGACATGAACAAACTTGTTATTTGGATTTATCAAACTATCTGCACTTTCCCCTTTATATAATAACATTAAGTTGTTATTGATCACTTATAGAGATTAGAAAATGTTAAAATTCTTTATATTTCATTGTTTTCCTATTTAGAGTTGCTACAAAGGTGTCCAGCATGCTCTGTGATAGAGGTGAGTTAGTTATTTTATGAGATTAAACTAACTTTGGCATTCATTAAGTAAAATAATGTAGAACTCACGCTATAAATGAGTGCTTTGTTTTCTTATGTTATAAATATTCACCAGAAATGATTACTAATTAGTAAATCCTTACTTAGGTCTACAGTTAGAAAGCACCACTTGTTCGTATGCTACTCGACTGGTCTGTAACCAGTACTGAATGGCCTAATATATAAATAAAACTGATGATATAAAATAAATAAATACACACAATCTGTCAAATCATTTAAAAGGTAAAAATAGTAAAATAAAAAGGTTAAATAATTCCAGATGAAGATTAATTGGTGCTATGAATAAATATCCTGCAAAAATATTTCACTTCTTCTTCATTGGTCTTCTGACGGCACTTGCTTAATTTTGGCTGGATGTTTTGTCTAGTTAAGATCAAGCAAGATGTACAGAGATTTTTTTCTAACCATGGCCAGCTGTTTAATAAAAAGAAAAAAAATTGTTTATTATGAAGGGAAATATTTGTCAGTAAAAGTAGTTCAAATGATATAATATATCAAAGAACAGACTTTCAGCAGTTAGGCAGTTATTGGTTTCCAAACTATTTTGGGTTTCTTTTTCATCTGTATTCTTGTTTCTATTAAAGGTTTCTTCTTAAGATTACACCCTATATTTTATACATTATGATACAGCGTCCATTATTATGATTTTGCATTTCTTGTGCTATTGATGCTTGTTTCATTTTTACTCTTAATTCATCACATTATCTGTACGTGTTCATTTATATATTTTTTTCTTCAGGTGTGCCCTTGTCAGGTTTATTCTTGGAGGCGCCATTCAACAACATCATAGAGGCAACAACTTTGCATCCTTTCACACAAGTAATTACATCATAAACTATTCGGTTATGACACCGTATTAAATGGTTCGGGTAAACTTCTGGGGCTGGAGTCCTGTGTGTAAAAAAAAAATTCCACCAAGATGTTTTACTGAGATGCAGTGCTTCTTGGGATCTTTCTCGGGCACTCTCCTCTGTTTATGTTGCCTTTTGCTTAGTTATTCAGTGGTGATAGAAATGTATAAATATAATTTGCTCAAAATTATCTGTGATCAGTAATTGAACTATAAACAATGTTATCTTTTTCAGCCATTCAAATTCTTGCCGTGGTTCACTTGGGCATTTGTGGAGGCCATGAAGTATAATAAGATCTATTTCAGCAGCGATGTCAGGTAGGAAAGTGAAACGTTTGCTTAATGCCTTACTTATTCGTGTACTTGACTAACACTTAATTAAATAATATCTTGTTTTTACGATTTATTAAAAACTAGCCATTGCTGATGAATCCGTTCATTTCTAATTTCAGCATATCTCGTGTCACTGTGCCAACATTAATTCTTCATGCCAAAGATGATGGGATAGTGCCTTATACTCTAGGACAGAAGGTAATACGCCATGATGTGATAAATAAAGACTTTAATCATCTATTCCTTTTTTTAGGTATAAAATGAAGTAAAGACTAGTGATTGATTACTGTTCTAGAAAACATACATGTACAAACACACACACCTCTGACCGTGTCATCCTGATGTTTCTGTTCTAGCTGTACGCTACAGCCTTGGCCACAAAGTCTAAGGGTATTGTAGAGATGGTTTCATTTGATGCCAAACATGGTTACGGACACAAACACATTCACAAGGCTCCCGAACTACCTCATATAATCAGGTAAGTCATGCCTCAATAGCCACACCTCGTCTGCCTATTACCCGTTAGATTATTTAACTTTAAGATTGTTCCAATTTAAGCCCAGCCAACGTGTTGTATCTTTTTCTTTCCAGGGATTTCTTACAGCGGTGTAACACAGACAGACTCAGATCTTCATACTCGGATAACATCATCGTGAACTGATGTGAAGATTGATCAGTCTGTAACAGAATATAATCAGAACTTTTGGATTATGGTTGTGTCATTCATCTGACAGGATTTTACGATGATGGATTATGTTGAACAATATCTTACAGAAGGGGAGGAGTGATGTGTTAATATTGTTATTATTAATAACTAATTCTGTTGGTTGTTTGTATAGTTACATTTAGTCCATCGGACAAAATCTAAAGGCACTACCGGAAGGTGATTTCAAATCTCAGAAGACGTAGATTTATTTAATGTTTTTCTTGGCGTCTAGATTTGATAAGAACACTTAGTTCTCATCTGGCCACTGGCCTGAAATTATACACCAACAACTACACGTCATTTTATTTTCCTTCAAAGTTTTGTTTTCTAAATCGTTTAATAGTTTTCTAGATCTGTATTTGATATCCAGATATATTTCTTGTGGAGAGCAGCTGATAGTTTATTTTGTTGTCACATCGGTTTATTGAAATGTTTGTAATGTTTTATGTGCTGGCCCTAAACTACTGTCCAGTAGTGATTGGTTGATTGGAACAGTTGTGTATATATGTTGTGTGTGTGTGTGTATGTGTGTATTAGTTCATCTACACGATGTTAGACTGTAAACATTTGTTTGATGTAAATTCCCTGTTGTGCTACTAAGTCAACTGTATACAAATGTTAGCATTCTATTTTATTTGTTCATTATTACAATGTTTACATTTTAGTCCCAACTGAATGTTGACGGGTGATGAGCAGAAGTGTGTGTGTGTGTGTGTGTGTGTGTGTGTACAAAAGGTATGGGCACATTTGTTTGTGATATTCTTGAATCTTGCTGAGTTATTAAGGAAGAAGAACTACCTGAATTAGAAACAGGACATGTATCTCAATACTGTAAAACCCTTAATTATTTTATCCTTTTCATTTGGCATTTTTCTTAATCAAAATTTAATGTGAATTCATGAGGATATAACATGTATGACCTGCCCACCAGCAAATGAATATTACTGAAACTTTAACTGAACCTTGACCTTGGTCAGATGTGGTGGAAATATGGTAAAGAAACTAACAGATATATTTCAGGTTAAAAATTAGGAACTTTTCTTGGTTTTCTAAACCAGGAAATATATCCCGGAAAAGATATTATTACAGTATATTAATGAAGTTTATCTTCAAAATAAGCAAATTTGTGAAATTAATTGGACACAAAGGTTTCCAAATTGGAAAACTGCTAACTTTAATGGATGTAAACATAAAGTAATTTATAATACTGTTATTTTATAAGGAGGCAGTGGTATATATACATGTCAAAATCTGCACCCTAAACGTTTTATATTGAAGGTGTCTGGGTGGATAGTTTCTGACTGCTTATTGGACCAACATTAGTATTTATTGTTGGTTGTATATGTGTTGAGCAACTGTATACATGTATTTAGGCTGTCCAGTATACAGTTGCAGTATTGTTGTTAGCAGAACAGAGGTGAGCATCAGTTACAAGATGTATCTTATCATTCCATGTTGTTGTTGTTGTTATTTGTTATTGATGAAAAGTATGTTTGATCCTTTAAATGTAAACACTTCCATTTGTTCATATGAAATAAAGTAATCTTTACGACCTGACTACAGATTATTAAGCGATAGGTACCATTTAATAATCGCAACGATCGTGCAGTTTGTGTAATTATACATTTTGATAGAATGACGTGATTTGCTGTGAGGAGAAACATTGTTTACGCAGCACGTTCGTATGTCTTATGGTGAGACGCATTGTAAGTTGATGCATGTAGAAGTAGGTGATGGTAGCTGTATGTGATCTGCAGTTTACGACAAAAGCTGGTGTTTAATCTTACTTAGCTGTGAGTCGGTGTCTCCCGCATCTAAGACAAAATATTTCATGCCGTGAGATGCCAAAAGTGTGAATTTAAATACCTAGAACATTTTGTAGCTTTATAATATATAACAAGCCACAATACACATTTTCAACATATCTGTTTAATGTACCAAGACTCTTGGTACATTACTGTACCAGCAAGTATACAGACTGATAATTATTGATATGTATTACCCGATTATATCACACTAATATGCTATTTAATATATATATATATATATATATATATATATACATGCAGCTGTCCAATTATATACATGGTTTTATTAAATATGAATAGATCTTTGATTGTTGTTGGTGGTATTTTTTCTTGTTTACATACCCAACATGAACTTAATTCATTAACTATTTATTGGCACATGCAATGCACTTGAGAGCATCTTCTCAGCGACTGTATGTGGTCTCAATTAAAGTTGTTTGGTTGTTTTCAATACTACATATATATTATCCTTATATATATATATATATATATATATACATATATATATATATATCATTTGAGTGATTGTTAAATATAAATTTAACAAGATTGACATCTTTGTATTTCGTTATGCAATAGTTATTTCATGAGATAACTTGATTCGTCGTGACATCCGATCCCTGTGTGGGTCTCTTTACCGACTTCGATGAGCTTAATGTAGATTCTCCTATCTCCGTGTGATGATGTGCCACATCTGATATCATAATCTGCAATTGTTAACTATTGAAAACAAATAGCCGAGTTTCAAGAACTCCGACGGGTAACACTGGAATGTGGTCAAGTTAGCCACGGGTGGCCACCACTGGGACCACATGAAATCTGTTGACATTGCTTTTAACCCATATAACACAGAAGGTTAGTGAACGTAGTTGTGGCTGTTACTGTATAATCCAGTCCGCTAACATTTCCGTGTAACAGATATATTTTGATGAAGCTGGTTTTTTAATCGTGTATCAATCAGTCCACCTCTGTTTGATTGGTGATATCCAGTCATTGGCCTCTTTCTGTATATTTTTATTAGTTTTATTTCAGTGTTTTGATAATTGAAAATGTACGTTTGGTAAACAGTATGTAAACACTGGTGAGTTAAATGCTACTGTAAAATCGTCTGTTAAGAATTTGTTTGAAATTTGAAAGTTGACGTCAGTCTGAAAATGTAGTATTTCTGTTTATTCTGTGCTTTCTTTTATAAATGTTACTAGTAATAAATATGATAACTGAAAGATATAGAGCTGATAACTTGTGTGTGTGTGTGTGTGTGTGATATTTCACAATTCCATTTTAAAATCTTGTATTTTCATCCGATAGTGAAATGCAGATGAATGTAGAAAAGAATTAACCTTATTACAAGACGTCATTACAGGATCTATTAGCATTATCGTTTTTTTTTTAAATTACAAAAAGTAAAATAATGGCAACTGATAAAAATTCCAATTAGTCAACCAACGACAGGTCACTGTCAGGATTGGATTTTACGTCACGTGATCCTGAACACAATTTCAGCAAAATATGGGATAGGAGAAGGTAATTAACCCGGAAAACAATGTGAATGAAGGAAATGTGAAATAGTGGGTTAGGCTATGAGACTTCATGGTCATAGTGGGTTAGGACATGGGACTTCATGGTCATAGTGGGTTAGGACATGGGACTTCATGGTCATAGTGGGTTAGGACATGGGACATCATGTTCATAGTGGGTTAGGACATGAGACTTCATGGTCTTAGTGGGTTAGGACATGGGACATCATGGTCATAGTGGGTTAGGACATGAGACTTCATGGTCATAGTGGGTTAGGACATGGGACTTCATGGTCATAGTGGGTTAGGACATGGGACTTCATCATCATAGTGGGTTAGGACATGGGACTTAATGGTCATAGTGGGTTAGGACATGGGACTTCATGGTCATAGTGGGTTAGGACATGAGGACTTCATGGTCATAGTGGGTTAGGACATGGGATTTCATGGTCATAGTGGGTTAGGACATGGGACTTCATCATCATAGTGGGTTAGGACATGGGACTTTTCGGTTATGGTGAGCTAGGGCATGGGATTTCATCAGTGGTGGTGCTAGTGGATGAGGTGGTGAGTCAGTGGTGATTGAGGTGGTAAGTCAGTGGTGGTGAGTCAGTCGTGGTGGTGATAGGTGGTGGTCAGTGGTGGTGAGTCAGTAGTGGTGGGTGGTGCGTCGTGGCGGTGCTGGTGGACGAGGTGGTGAGTCAGTGGTGGTGGTGGTTGAAATGGTGAGTTAGTGGTGGTGGTGGCAATGGTAGTTCAGATTTTATCCGCTCTAACTTCCAACAACTGATAAGAAATGACTAAACGAAGCCGATATGGAATGACCGTCTTCGGTAATAATTTCCGGTGGATGACGTCAAATTTCGAAACAACGCAGAGGTCACCAGGTACCATCATACATAATAACGATAACATTGCCTGGTACGGCGACGGTGGTATCAAGTTATTGACACAACTTCGTATCGGCAATACAGTATATCCCATAAGGACCATGTACCGAAGTAATTCATTATCTGTTAATAAACTGCACGATTAATGAGAACAACTAATGTCTCCGTTAAAAAAAACATTTCAGTCAACAAAGAGTACTAGGAATGAGGGGGGGGGGGGTCATCGTTAAACAGTAAGGCCACACAAACTGAAACCGCATTTTACAGACGTGAAGGTACGGGTGACATTATGTTTGATAGTAGAGGTGAACAACAGAAGAACAGGGTTTCTCTTGACTGAATTTGAGCTTCTAGTAGTCCAGCAAACTCGGGTGGGGGTCTCTGTCTGCGCACGCGCTCACAATATATCCACCACAGCTTCAGATTGCGCTGATAATGTGAAATAATGGCACGGTCATCAAGAAGCGGCTATCAAAGGATAATTAATTAGACTTGGCCTTGGCTTATCAGCCCATGCTAAGTGTCCCCTACTTATAGCAACCGATAAGACAAAGATTGATAAGGGCTGAGGATTGTAAACATTTCGCTATTCCTGAATCAGTCGGCGTACGATATCTGGTCTAGGTGTGACAGTATTGCTCGGAGAAAGAAAGGTAAGCCAGATAACACAATTGATGTGATTCTTGATGTGTCTTGTTGTTGGTTGTTGTTTTATTATTATTATTATTATTATTGATGAATTCTAGTCTACCACCAGTTGGTGTTCGACACCGTAAGAAGCATATTAGGATAAGTGAATTATAAATGGGGACAGATACCATTATAAATGTTTCCTTAGAGATAATGCTAAAATAAATCGTCACGTGAGGGCATTTACAATATGTCAAAAAGGCGACGGAGCTAATAATAATAATAATAATAAAAATAATAATATTGTTATTATTATCCCATACTCGTAAAGCATTTTGCCCTAAATCATCAATACATTCAAAGATGATCAATATTAGGATCTACGAGTGTTGGTTTAATATCATCTTTCATGTTAAAAAATCTTCTATATACAGTACACTAACACGATTGTTGACTTGTAACAGTAAGTGAAGTCTCCTGTTATATGTCCTTCGTGCTAACTAAATGACTCACTTGTGACTAAGCAAGAAGACGCCGATTATTGAACAAACACCATTTGTCATGTGTGTGTGTGTGTGTGTGTGTGTGTGTGTGTTTACATTGTATTAACGGTTCGCGCACTGACCAGGACCTGGGTAGCCGTTATCGCCGTATTACTCATATGATAAGCTGATTACAGATTATTAGGCAAAAGTCCACAGACAATATATGCCATGATGCTTTCGTTTCGTGGAAGTCCGTAATACGTGTTGCTCGTGTCTGAGGGATGTTTCGCCTTTCAATGAAACTCTTTGGCTGAACATGTATAATCGTCCTTACGCTGGAATGTGGCCTTTATTCCACACCCAAACACAATAGTATGGAGCCTATAGCACTTTTATGTAATGCGAGTTGATAAAAAGGGAAAAGTTTGTCAATCAGGAGAATTTCTTCCGTTTTTTATCTTTCTATGTGAACTTTATTCAAAGCTAAAATAGTTTAATATTTAACACGGTTAATAATAATAATAATAATAGTAATATATTTAAGCACTCTTACTAGGAGGGACCACTCTAAGTCATGTAAATTAAATCTGCACATTTTTTACTGAACTCATTGAGGTAAACACGTCAAGCTCCTATAGCACAAACAGATTTTAACATAAATACACTGGTTTGAAGATAGTATAAATAGGCTAATTTAAATAAATTAGTTTAAATTTGTTTTTAAATATTTCTTTACTTGTTGCGGTGAATCACAAATGATTAGGCAACTTATTCCACACCCTGGGGGTTGATGGTCTGAAAGGTGTATCTTCATACTTTGCTATGTGGCTTTTCGGCAACGTCATAAATTAATAAGTCTCTACGGTGCTAACGGTAGTTGTCACGAAAAATCGAATTTAATCATCATCACCATGATTAGCATCGTTATCGATATTCGGTGAAACGAAAAATGGATGAAACAAGCAACAACTGTTTAAATTAGCTAATGTGCAGTTAATGGACCGTGCGCTAAATATTCTATTTAATTGCCGAGAAGACCATCAGGATATAATGTATTTTACAATTTGTTTTTGTATAGTTAATAACAGATGATGCTGTCTATAACAGCCGTCTTTTCACTGGCTGTTCTGGCCACTGTGATAGCTGGACAAAATGTAGACCAGCCTAAAGCTGGTACTGTACGGTGTAATTATACAGCGATGGAGACGTGTGACTTAACTTGTGAACACGGAATGAGTACGGATATCAATGGCTGTCGTCAGTGCAAATGTCAAACCGAGATATGTCAGGTAAGGGGTTCAGTTAATATTTGTTTAAATATTGCTTTATTAATCATAGAATTGACATAGATAACATAAATTATGTCATGCACATATGTTGTACTAAATTCACCTTTTTTTTCTAAGCTGATGCACATTATATTGTGATAACGATATGTGTTAAAACTATACACTGCATGGACATACATATAGCTTTACTTGTTGTACAACAAATACCCAATTTGTGACGCCATATTTGGTCATCGAAGCAAATGAGTTATGAAAGGTCGTATTCTGAACTGGTTAGTGTAGAAAGGGTTGCTCCCGAATAAGGAAGGGCCCATTTCACGCGACCAGTGAATTCCTCAATTTTACAGAGAACATACATTTTTTTTTGTTTGAACAGGATGTTCAGTGTACCCTCGGCAAGGTATGCAAAGCGTTCCAACTGACGTCAAGTCGACATATGGTGTCACGTTGCGTAGGTCGGTACACAATTCCTATTCTTATAGTTACACTTAACTCCCTTTCAACGTCCATCCACCGTGGATCTCTTGGCTGGTATAAATCAACCAATTTGTACTTCCTTGATTACATACTTCAGATCCTCCGACAAACGAGGATCTGAAGTCGGTCATCAACCGATTTGTACTTGATTGATGATCCACTTCAGATCCTCGTTTGCCCGAGAAGTGTCATCCACCGATGGACAAAGGACCGTGCCGGGCGTCTATGAGTAGGATCCACTACAACTCCGACGGAGATTCCTGTCAGCCATTTATTTACGGAGGATGTCAAGGCAACGAGAACAACTTCGTCACTCTGGAGGACTGCGTCACGTTTTGTATTCCACGAGGTTGGTGGATAATAACTCGATAGTTTAAGCCATAAGTTTTGATCCGTTTAGAATTGTTTGGGGGCGTGGGGGGGGGGTTAAAAGTATGTTTTGTTGTCTGTAAAGTAAAAAGTAGATGTTACGTGAGAGATGCAGTTAAAAAGTTTCCTTGAATGTGACAAAATAGTAGATGCGTGATCCGGTACGAGGACGTCTCGTATGCTCCTACCGAAATGATGCAGCTTAATGAATTGTGCGGATTGTTGGCTTCTCCGAGTTCT
The DNA here is from genome assembly GCA_025642065.1 of Paralvinella palmiformis. Lineage (NCBI taxonomy): Eukaryota > Metazoa > Annelida > Polychaeta > Terebellida > Alvinellidae > Paralvinella > Paralvinella palmiformis. Next base: position 734,417 of record JAODUP010000008.1, read on the forward strand.
GTCAGTTCCATACGATATCATTTAGTAAGCTTGATGTTGATCCTATCTGGCAGACGTTTTGATATATTGAAAACATGAACTGAATGATTTAAACTTATTATTTCATGCAATGATTATACTAAATTTAACATTCCATCGAAATCAATTTATACAGTTTGATAAAGCGTTTCTTATATAATAACTTACCACATCAAACGCTTTATGTAGATGACAAAGAATACGAAATTAGCCATTATATGAGCAAATGTGCTTGTATGTCGTGTTCAGTGACATAAGTGAGTCAATTGTTGGTTTAGTCTGGTCACCAGTCACCCCTGAGAAATAAATCGAGGGGCCAATATTTAGTGAAATATAGCACATACACACAAGTATGGGTTGGATTCGAACCCACGCTCTGGAGGTTTGCACTACAATGATCTAAGCGCTTCGGTATTGGAGAGTCCCTGATTTGAGAGTAAACCTTCCCAGTTTATTATATTACGTACTCTTAAAGATGAAGCCAATAATGTACCCGTTATCGCTTGGAATTTTGTTAATAATTGGATTATAATCTAACAAAGGAATCGCGTTTATTTGACGCGTTATTACATAGTAATAAGAAAGGTCTCATCATTCTCACTTTGATAATAATAATAATAATAATAACATATGGTGATAAGAAAATTATTACAGCCAAACAGTACATGAGGGATGTATGATGCACTTATTCTCCTATAATGTAATATATATTTGCTATAACTCAACTAAACTATCTCTATGATAGCTGGATAATAGCGCTTGATTTTCACCTGTGGATTACTATATTAAGCAATTATAACATGTCTATGACAATTTATTACTATATTCGTAACTAGAAGTGATAATGTAGCTGTTAGTTGTTCATTGTAAGTTGACTATTTTACTTAAAACGCATCTCGGTACTTTAATTGTTTCGTAATTTGTAAAGTCGGTGGCGGTGGGTACGATACATTATGATAAAATCATAAAGCAATTTCTCCCAGGAGTTAGTTTTTGGCATGATTATAACAGATCCGGAACATTGACGTTTAAGGTTAAAATGGCGGGATTATCACGGTATTGTCACTCAGCGGACCCCCCTATAAATCCCACAATGCAAAGCGCGCCTGGTTTGATTTGGTTTTTGACGTCATCATGCAATGGGTCTATTTACAACGAAAACTATGTATGCGTAATACCCGCAAATTTAACTTAAGCTCGTACTTAATACACTTCTTTTGGTTGAGTCAGTGTCAAGGACGAATGTGTTTAATTCAAAACTTACATTCATTTTCTCATGAGTCGTTTTTTCTGGATTCTTCAAGTGTAAATTGCCGAAAGAGACGATCATCAGTTTATGCCAACAAAAACCTGACAAACAAATATTTATATATATATATATATATATATATATATATATATATATATATATATATATATATATATATATAAGCGATCCAGAACTAAAGATTATAACTAATAATCCCAAATCCGCTATTTTATAGATCTCCCAGTGGACTGCCATTCATTAACCGGATGCACGAAGAACTGCGAGCATGGCTACAAGCTGGATGACACCAACTGCGAAGTTTGCGAATGTGCTGATTCGCCAGAAATACAGCCTTTTAATGGAGACTGCAACGAGCCGCTGACAAGTTGTCTCATGGATTGCGAATTTGGCTTTAAGAAAGACCTGCGAGGGTGTGAGATTTGTGAGTGCGAAGAGCAGTCCAAATGTGGTGATGTAATGTGCGCTAGGTATTGTGAGCACGGATTCAAGAAGGACAAAAACGGATGCGACATATGCGATTGCAGAGAAAAGCCAAAATGCCCCGAAGTCATATGTGCCAGATATTGCGAACATGGCTTTAAGAAAGACGAAGATGGTTGTGACATATGCGATTGCAGAGAAAAGCCAAAATGTCCCGAAGTCATGTGTGCCAGATATTGCGAACATGGCTTTAAGAAAGACGAAGATGGTTGTGACATATGCGATTGCAGAGAAAAGCCAAACTGTCCCGAAGTCATGTGTGCCAGATACTGTGAACATGGCTTTAAGAAAGACGAAGATGGTTGTGACATATGCGATTGCAGAGAAAAGCCAAAATGTCCCGAAGTCATGTGTGCCAGATATTGCGAACATGGCTTTAAGAAAGACGAAGATGGTTGTGACATATGCGATTGCAGAGAAAAGCCAAAATGTCCCGAAGTCATGTGTGCCAGATATTGCGAACATGGCTTTAAGAAAGACGAAGATGGTTGTGATATATGCGATTGCAGAGAAAAGCCAAAATGTCCCGAAGTCATGTGTGCCAGATACTGCGAACATGGCTTTAAGAAAGACGAAGATGGTTGTGATATATGCGATTGCAGAGAAAAGCCCGAATGCCCTGAGGTTATGTGTGCCAGATATTGCGAACATGGATTCCAGAAAGATGACCATGGATGCAGCATATGTAAATGCGCCGAGAGTGAACACGAATGCACCGCCATACAGTGCCGAATGTACTGTAAATATGGCTTCAGAAAAGACGAATTCGGATGTGAAATATGCAAGTGTAGGGATCCTCCAAAATGTCCGGAAGTAATGTGTGCCATGTACTGCGAAACTGGCTTCCAAAAGGACGAGAATGGATGCGACATTTGTAAGTGTGCTGAACCTAAGCCTCAATGCAACCCTAAGCGATGCCGCATGTATTGTGAATATGGCTTCGTGAAGGACGAATTTGGATGTGAAATATGCAAGTGCAAAGATACACCAAAGTGTCCTGAGGTTATGTGCGCCATGTACTGCGAAACTGGCTTCCAAAAGGACGAGAATGGATGCGACATTTGCAAATGTGTCGAAGCCAAGTCCCATTGTAGCCCCATGCAGTGCCGCATGTATTGCGAACATGGCTTCGTGAAGGACGACTTTGGATGCGAAATATGCAAGTGCAAAGATACACCAGATTGCCCTGAGGTTATGTGCGCCATGTACTGCGAAACTGGCTTCCAGAAGGACGAGAATGGATGCGATATTTGCAAATGTGTCGAACCGACTTCCCAGTGTAGTCCTAAGCAATGCCGTATGTACTGCGAACATGGCTTCGTGAAGGACGAATTTGGATGCGATATGTGCCGGTGTTCTCCAGATCCCTGTATGGTTGGTATAAATAGTCAAATTTTATTATTATTATTATTATTATTATTATTATTTAATCATCATATTTAATCATCATTATTATAGCTCTTGTTGTTGTTGTTGTTAAATTACGTCAAAAGTTAGTTTTCTTAATTTTGGCAATTTTAATGAAACATAAACCTTACATAATTGTGATACACACTTGAGCTGCATCAAGAAGTGTACGTCAAATAAGACCGTTGTCATCACCGTTGCCATAACAATCAGCTATTCAATGTGTGTCACAATATCATAATTGTTTATTATCTCTGGTATATTAACAGCATATACTGTGGGCCGTATCTAGGCTCGATTACGGGGTGGGGGTGGGTCGGTGAAGGTTCCTCATTTGCGAGATTTGTTAGAAGAATCAAATCCACAACGATGCATTAGACGATGAAACATCTGCTACTTTACGCCTCCTGGGCCTGCTACTGATACTAGAGGGGCGTCACGTAGATAGCAACAAGTTTGTTGTTGTTGTTGTTGTTGTTGTTGTTGGTGGTGGTGGTCGCAGATAATACGTCCAACGTAAGCCATAAATCTACCGAAGTTTACAATGAGCCAGCTCGTCAGGCGAATGATATATAATAATTAATTATTTTATAATGTTGATGTTACCGTCATTGTTTTGTTTTTATTTGACATTCGAAACGGTAACAAGTCGTCGATATCCTGTCTACTCACTTCCCCCCCCCCCCCCTCCTCCCAGGTCGTATCTGAAGTAGGTCATAATGACCATCTCTAACAAAATGCCAACATAACACGATGACGTCGTAAATAATTCGTCGAATTCATAAACCGTATATTCGCACGTCGGTCTGACATTTCCACAAGTCCAGCACACATCTGGTAGTGACATTGTAAAAAAGGGGAAAAAATTTAATTTAATTTAATTTAATAACATAATACGTTACGGCTAAAATATAGGTCATATCAAATTGTCTTCACGACGCACATAAAAAGGCACGCATGCACGCACAATCACGCACACACATAATCACACACACACACACACGTACATATATATATATACACACACACACACACACACACACAAACCCATACATATAATAAAACCTCAGTCTATCCTTGTGTGTGTGTATGTGTGTGTGTGTGTGTCCCCAGCAGATGACCTCGCTTCTTGCGGCAGAATCTGTCGAATATGAACATTGTCCAATTTGTTTGAGATATGAAAAGTCCGTGTTCCTCCGACATCTCGCCATCGATTTGGGGGCATAAATGGAAAATTTAATGGCACGGAGAAATGTCCCAAATGGCTTCAACTTTTATTAAATATTTCCATCAAATTGATCACTACTCTTCAATAATTTATGGACGGCGGAATTGATCTAATTCCATTGATCTTACAGAGTTCAATCAGACGACTCCGTCTTTTTTGAAAAAATCCTATTGCTGTTGTTATTGTTGTTATTGTTGGTGGTGTTGTTTTATAAAAAAAAAACAATTCACAAAAACTCATTAGTCGGCTAACACGTGATTCACTGTTATGAGATAAATATCTAGTTTAACCCGCCGATGGTTGACCTGAATACTGAATAATGCGTCAGAGTACCCCCCCCCCTCAATATTTGAATATGATGATAATATTGTAAAGCGCCTTAGATCAGCTATCTAGCTGAATAGGGCGCTATATAAATGTCAAATATTATTATTATTATGTGACGAACTTGACCATATGTTACTCGTTGATCTGTTCGCAGATATGATAAATATAATTGTGTTATTGATGCAGTAATGATCGTCCTTTGTAAGATGCTGCTAAACTCTGACGACGATATATTGACGGAGCGAAGATAACAATCCTTTAAGACATTGTTTGTTGGCTTCCATGTGGACAGTCGCATATAGAAAATTGCATTGGAAGACAAGCAACAATAACAATATGATTGTCTATATTCCTCGTCTTCCAATTTAAGCCCTACCCCCCCCCCCCACCACCACCACCTCATCTCTAGATTTATTACATTCACTTGATGGTTGTTACATTTGCCTTTTACTGAATGATGGAAGGATGGGTGGCTGGGTGGGGGATCCATAGCATAATTGGTAGCGTGATTTGCCAAAGGTCTATAACTCTTGAGTTCGAACCCCAGCCGGACTGCGTCAGAAGGCTCTTTCACCTTCCACTTCGCCTCATTACATTTGGAGGATGCCCGGCTCATTTAGCTTACAGTTAAAAGATCAACATTAAAACAATGACTGATTAATGGAGACTTCAATACACTTATTCGGCGTTATTTACGGGTTGTGATGTATTTTTATCTAGGCTCCCTCGTGTCTACCAGGTCAAGTTTGTGTAGCTAAACGTCCAGATGACTGTCAGGATTGTAACACGAAGCCCTTCTGTATAGGTAAGTATTAGTTCACAAAGAAATACTGGATTTGTGTCAGGATTTCTGAGATCCGGAAACTCGATCTAGGAAATATTGACGTAAGCGTTTGACACATAAAGATCCCCTTTAGCGTTTGATCCACACCGATCGAATGATATAGAGTTAATAACGAAGTGATTTTATTTTTAAATTTGTGTTCTTGTTGTTATTTTTAATAGCTTGTTTTGTTTATTATGAAGAATGACTTCAACACGTATCGCCGCACGCACGCAAACACAAACACACAAACTTCATCAATACCGCATGTAACTTTAAGCACACAGCGCATCATATAACATCCATATATCGGTAAATCAGGAAGCTCTCAGTAGACCAAGTATATATATATATATATATATATATATATATATATATATATATATATATATATATATGTTTATAAGTGTTATATGTACCAATAAATAACGTTCCGTTTGTTTTCATCTTTACAGATGATGATAATATACAAAAAATTAAAGTAGAACTTCGCTTTGTTCACGAAGAAATCAATGACGTTGATGTCGTACTGCTGAAGAGGTAATATATATTTCTTCTTCTTCTAATCTGCTCCAATTTTCAGCGACATTCACCGAAATAATGACAAGGTCACTTCTGGTTTGGCTAAAAGTGGCATTATTTTGTGTAGATCACTCGTTAAGAATACAGCCTTAAACTTGAGCTGCATACAAAATATTCTCTACGAACACACCCTTAATTTATTCTGCCTAGTATTGAATACGAATCAGTAGCTCGTGAAGGGGGGGGGGTGCGGGACACGTTAATAAACGTGTCAATAGATCACGGAAGTATTAACTATCTGCAATTATAATAAAAGTTTGCTCTAAAATGGATCACTTTTCGATAACTGGCCGACTTTCTAGAATCGAAACAATATCCGGTCGTTATCCTTGCGCGCAGGAAGTAGTGCTACATCCAGGATGGTCACCATTAAATATGGGTAGGATACGAATGTAACGGATCTTTATTCATCAATCGGTTAGGATTAGATCAATTGAACTGGACTTGAACGATATTAGTTTATCAGATGATATGATACGATAGCCTAGTTGAACCTCAATTAGAAACTTAAAACTCATAAATTTTGCTTTTTACACTTCTGGTTAAAATATTAATCTAAATTTCGCCAATTCCAAAGATGTACATTTTATTATTGTCTCCGCTCACACTCTATCAGTGCGTTTAGAAACAGCGAATTGTTCATAAAAGTTAGCTGAGGGATTCCATAATTCATGAATCAAGCGTCCATTCAAACATTTTCAAACTGACTTGCATTAGGATCATGAATGTTATAGCCATTGACCTAAAAGAAAACATGGCTGTTAATAAATCGCGCGGATTTCCGTTGATGTAGTCATACATAAATTTAGCTACACCAAGGCGTTTAATTTAATCAATGTAGAGTACTTGTTGGTGATATTCTTTTGTTAATATTACACGAATAGTATACTTTTGTTAATATTACACGAATAGTATACTTTTGTTAATATTACACGAATGATATACTTTTGTTAATATTACACGAATAGTATACTTTTGTTAATATTACACGAATTATATTCTTTTGTTAATATTACACGAATGGTATACTTTTGTTAATATTACACGAATGATATTCTTTTGTTAATATTACACGAATGATAATCTTTTACACAATACATTTTTTTTTACAAATGATGAATGTAAATTGGCAGTTTTGTTAATATTACACGAATGGTATACTTTTGTTAATATTACACGAATGGTATACTTTTGTTAATATTACACGAATGGTATACTTTTGTTAATATTACACGAATGGTATACTTTTGTTAATATTACACGAATGGTATACTTTTGTTAATATTACACGAATTATATTATTTTGTAAATATTACACGAATTATATTCTTTTGTTAATACTACACGAATGGTATACTTTTGTTAATATTATAAGAATAATATTCTTTTGTTAATATTACGCGAATGATAATATTTTACACAATACATTTTTTTTACAAATGATGAATGTAAATTGGCAGTACGATAAGAATAACAAACTTATGTGTCATAAATATTGTAAGTCATGAAATAGGAAGAAATTCATTGCGCGTAATAAAGCTAAAGTAGCGTTGGACTTCCTGGTTACTTAGACTCCAAGTGCCCCCCAAAGCGTTCGATACATCGTGGAAACTCTTAAATGATGGCTTTGTTTCCTGTGGCACAGAACATCCACAGCTCCCGTACTGACCTTGTGGGAATTAGATCTAGATTAGGTCAGCTCTGTAATTCTTCGTCGTCTTGACATTTATCAGACGGTGTTAGTTATTAGTGAAGGCGAAGTAAACTGAGCCGTAAGCGTTGTAGTTAATAATATAATATGTGATATTTATATAGCGCCCTATTCAGCTAGAAGCTGCCCTAAGGCGCTTTACAATATTATTTACAATATTATTATCTCCGACTCAGACCTGTTTCCACCCAGCACACATCTCAACTCCCAAGGGAGCATACAACGCATACTGCCATTATAGGCGCAAAACGTTACTCAAAAACACATAGCCATCACGTCCTGTCAGGTACTCATTTTATGGATGAGTGAACCAGTCGCCACATGACGGCATTGCAGCTCACGGGGCCTCGAACCCGCGACCCTTCGGGTACGAGTCCTACGCTCTAACTAACTGCGCTATCACGAGTCGGGTCAATGTTACTTATTAAAAGGCCGTTTTCTATTCTCTTTATAGATTATAAATATATACAGCTAGATAGGTAAATAGATAATGTGTTTATATATATATATATATATATATATATATATATATATATATATATATATATATATATATATACACACACACACACACACACACAATATATATATATATATATATATATATATATATATATATATATATATATACCTATATAAACTACCTGTGCATTGTATCGTCTGGACAATTCTATAGTAAATGGTGATATCTTGATGAATGCAAACCTTAACGATTAGAAACTGTATATGAGTTGATGGCTGGTGGCAGTGATGATGATGAAGAAGAAGAAGAAGATGATGATGATGATGGTTGTGGTAGTGATGATGGAAATGATGATGGCGATGATGATATAGACTGAACTACGGCCGAAAATCGACTCAAGCATCCGGGGTAACCCTTTTTGCGCAGCTGTTTCCATCGATCCGATGTTGACATGTCGTGCCAGCGATACGTCACCATATGTCTAATGTCAAAAAATGCCTAGGATGGAAACTGCTTGAAAACCACGATTAAATGTTGTATCACTGAAAAGATTACATACCTTAGTTTGCTTGGATTTTTAATTTTGTTCCATGGGAAGTTCAGAAGTTTCAAAACGCCAACTCTCTGAAATGCCAGAAAGTCGTGTATAGGAATTAGTATTTTTTTCGGCGTTTTGTAGCGTCATACCGTTAACTGTATTAAAGAACGATGGACAGGTAAAAATGAAATATTCTCCTACAGTTTTCAATACCAATTAACTGTTGATAAATCAAATGAAGAGTTTATTTCTTGCCTCAGGTGTGTATTTGTCGTTGGGAAAGTTCGCCTTTCGATGATATACCCGTAAGACAGACAAAGCATACGCATTAATAGACACATCTGAGCGAGAATGTATCCCTAGTTTGTGTCCATTGTAAAATTTGGGCATTAGTAAGGCTGCCATGCGGAACACGCGTACGGGGTTCTACGGTGCCTTGTATACGCATCTTATAAACAAGGTCTGCAAAGGCAGAGTCTCGAAGGGAATGCGTCGTCAAACGCTTTATTTTGCTGGTTTAGCTAAAGTCATACCTCCTTATTCGTTTCAGTCAAATCCGTCACCGACTGAGTCAGCTTCTGGGAACGGATGAAGAATACATTCGTCAACTTGTAGTACAATGTGAGGATGATGAGACAACGGCTGTATCATTCTATGTAGTCAGCTATGGCTATTGGGATATAGTTTCTGCTTACAGCAAGTTTGAGGTATTCTTCGCTCAACAGATAATCAACCTGGCCACATTACAGCTGCCTTCAATAGTTCTATATCGTGTCAGTTATACGAATTATCTCTCTCTCTCTCTCTCTCTCTCTCTCTTATATTATATATATATATATATATATATATATATATATATATATATATATATATATATTATATATAATACTAAAAGTCACGTTCCGCGCTTACTTTAACGCTAAGGGTTTTTGAATAATAATTTGTATGTGTGCGAGCGAGCAAGCAAGCGCGTCTATGTAGGTAAGATTCGTTCCCTGTCTATCGTCTATCCGTCTGGATCTGCCTTTCTATCTGTCCATTTATCTAGAGTCAATACTGATCCAGTTCGCGTGACTTGGATTTAGATGCCATAGACTAATCTTCGATTTACCCCCCCCCTCTACACCCACACCCACCATCACCCACCTCCACCCAGATGGACGTCAAGACACACATGATAGGCACGTCATTTCCCTATTCCGACGTGACTTTCGTTCCCGAGCACAGAACTCTGGCTGTACACTACTACGAAGATTCGGAGATCCCGGAGAACGACGATCCCGATGCCATATCGGATAAGAGCACCGTGGACATCGGTGTCATTATTGGCTGTACGGTGGCTGGTCTTATAGCGGTGATGCTGCTAGCGCTCGTGGTCGCCTTTGTAAGTAGACTAAAATGGTATAATACACGAATATGATAGCATAAACCTGATCTTTAACATCGGTGTTCACCTTGTCGGCGTTCATAACTCTCCTAAGAGATACGGAGTTCGTGAATCGGCTAAACTTTTATTTGTCGTCGTTCTCTACACAGATCGTCAGATCAAAGCACGCGAAGCACGATAGGCCGAAGATTTCCTACATCAGGGTGAGTGTTTGACACAGTTTACAGTACATTATGTGGACATTATATATATATATATATATATATATATATATATATATATATATATATATATACGGCGTCTCCGTGTTCTAATTGGTAGCACGTTCGATCATGTATCACTACCACCTGAGTTCGAATCTCGGCGTGGACATATCTGAAGGGTGTTTCATCTTTCATCATTACCTATGCAGGTCGCTCGGCTCATTTAGCTACCGTGTCCACAAAAGTGGCTGTAAAACATCAATCATCATCATCATCATCATCATCAATCTATATATGTAATGTACGGTTGATATAAATCGTTCCTTTCCCAATAATATGGACCGCCAATCCGTGGATAATCGAGTTTACTGATTTAAACAGTTAAGTCCCTATCCGGATTGAAGTCCTGTTGGATACGATCCGACTGACTGACAAATTCACACGTTATTATTCTAACTGCCAACTATTATTATTCGCTATCCACTTCAATAATGGATACGCAGACGACGCGGATTTCAATCAGCCCCAAAACGCGTCGATGCTAAGGTCAGACAGCTGCAAACAACTGCACGCCCCGCTGTTATTGAAAAGGTCGAGAGTTTCTATATTACCAATACAAATCCCAGATTTGTTTATTAATTATTTCTACGACGTCAATATTTTGTGGCAAAATGGAAAGTAACCTTCGAGGGTAATTCTCTAATATTTATCGCTATTTAACCGAAATGTAAAACACGTTCTATGTTCTGTCTCATACCTTGTTCGGAAGGACGTTCAAGATTTATTGTTCAATTGCATCCCAGATTGAATTGTTTGATTTAGAATATGACCCCTTAGAGATCGTGAAACAAATTATCCGATCTCCATATTTGTTTTCCAAAAATATGTCATGCTTCACGTTCACGTTTGAAACAGAGCGAAACTTGTCAGTTAAATAGGTTTATTAAGTTGTCTTCCATACACAGCTATTAAACAAAGATTTAGTTTCTAAAACGTTTTTTTTTTTTTTAGATGATTCTAGTGACAAACACTTTTTACCATCTTTAATCGTTCTATCAGTTAAATTTGAATGCCATACATAAAACGTTTGCGGCTAGAAACATCGTAATGAGGTTGTGTTGACACCGTTAACTTTGAGCTCGGGGCCATGTGGCTGATTCATTATACAGCGGAATCTGCGTGGATGCTCGGTGTTGGCACGCAGAGAGTTGTGACGTTATACGCACACTCGAGTAAGATGTCAGCCTCCAGGTGTAGATTTATACGTGACCAAACCAAAACAGTGCCATGTTGATGACGTCAGTACACAACTTTGTCCCAACATAAGCAGGGTAGGAACTGCCAAGTAAAAATGGATGAGAACCAAATGTTCACAAGGATGCTCACTGAATATATCAAATGACTAGAATTTGTCTTATTTACAGTTTTAATAAGGAACTGTTTATATCAGAGTGGGATGAAACTATCCGAGGAATCTCTTTAATTTTCTAACAGAATGCATTTTGAAATGTGAACGAATACAAACAAACTTTACACCAACGAGGTCCTTTATAATGTGGTCAACAATTTATAACGCGGTCAACTTTTAATTGTGTTATACAGAGGCAGCTTTGTACTTATACAAAACTTGTATATAGCAACAATCCAATAATTAGGCTTAGTAGGCCTATACGAATATAATACATGCCCAGCTTCACATCATGACAATCACTTGAGTAAGATTGTATATGTAACATGGACACACACACACGCGCGCGCGCTATCCAGGTTACTGTTGATAATATGACCAATTATGCATAGCTGATTTCAAATGATTCATTTCAGGCGCCAGAACCAAAGACGGGAAAAGGTGATCCAGAGAAGCCGCCATTGGTGTAAAATTATCACCATAGATACATCACAACAGCTTTAACAACTTCTATTTAATCTCCGTTGTATCCAGATGAAAGTAAAATATGAAGCGTGATTATTTTAGAATTGATATTGGCAAATGTGTATATATTGGTAAATGTATATATATATATATATAATATATATATAATATATATATATATATATATATATATATTGGTAATATGCGCAGATTCATTTTAAAATGCAAATAGAATCCCCCTATAGCATAGTATAGTTGTGATTAAAGCGTTTTAACAGTCAGTGCTTTGATAACAAGCATGTCCATTTATGTATATCTGTTGTGCAAATGTGTGCGATCGTGTGTGTGTGTGTGTGTGTGCGTGTGCGTGCGTGCGTGTGCGTGCGTGCGTGCATGCTGTGCGTGTCTGAGTGCGTGTATACGAAGCTGTTTCGAGTTGGCTTTAAATAAAGCAATTAACATTTCCTGTCATGTTAACAGTTTATACAAAAATAAAATGTCTTCGTAATAGTTCCTTACTACAAAGTGACTTTGCAATTGTAGATAGATAGATACACGCGGACACAACACTATATATATATATATATATATATATATATATATATATATATATATATATATATATATATATATATATATATGGATAATTCATAAATTTAAACTGCACCAAAGGCAATAAAACAACACGTATCATTATAAACCCCTTTTTTCATTATTTATTTTCATGAATGGAGTGGGTAAAGGTCACTAGTGTGATTGATCGAAGCAGAAGCTCCCGTGTCCTACTTTAGCAAGTCAAATGATTAATGGGCAGCATTAAATCAAATGGACTTTTGGTAAAAATTAGATGACTTTTTCTTATTTTTTTTCTATCGTCAAATATCGTGCTGTAGACACCGGGTGCTGCCCATAAATACCTGTTTTTACTAGTCGTTTGGGTGCAGTTCAAGAAAACGTGAGTGAATGAGCGAGCGAGTGAGTGAGTGACCGAGTGGGTGAGCGAGCGAGTGAGTGAGTGAGTGAGTGAGTTTTTCTGGAAAACGAGGGAGAGGGACAGGTGCCAGTCGAATTGGAACCCACGACAATGTCCCAGCCATCGTGGTACCGTAAGCTGCCGAAGAGAAGCTCTCTCTCCCTCCCGAATTTGGAACGGAAGTTGCAATTTCTGTTCTCACCAATTGATAATGGAATAGTTTTCGGACGGCAGTTTTTGGACAATGGTTAGCTTCTCAACAATACGGTCGGCCCATTTAGCCTACCATGTGCACAAAAGTGACCGTTAAACTTAAATTATCGTCATCATCATCTCAACAATACGGTGTGTTGGCGGTAACAGTTACCGGCGATCGAGTTGTCCCATCCTCCTTCCTTCTCGGAATGTTCTCGTCGTGGACACCGTAATGCCAAAGTATTACTGTATTCATTATGTTCACCCGCCAAGTTGATTAACGCGATGCCGATACAATCAAGCCGCTCGTTTCTGTAGGCCATTGATTCGACCGTCACACGTGTTATCGACGAGTCGGTACGTCAATATTTACTGGATGCCCAACTGACTGACTAACTGAATGACTGACTGACTGACTGACTGACTGACTGACGCCCACTGTAATATCCTACGTCCGATCCGTCAAGCGGGAAGCTGTTTAACCGTTTAGAGCGTTCGATACCCGACGGCGACAAAACTCATTGATCGCTGCTGCCATCAAGCGGATCGTGGCCAACCGGTGTGTGTCGGTCGCGAATAAAAGCCACCGTCGTCGTCGTGAAGCCCGCGGAGGTAGGAATTAATTCGTTCCGAAGGGATCATGCTCCGAAAGCTTCTCTTCCGGCACCGACGGGCGCAGCAACTGCTCATCGTATTGGTCACCGTCTATCTGATGGCTTGGCAGGTGCTGAGGTGGGCACCGATCGGGATCTGGAACCGGTTCGAGATCCGGACCGCCGGTGATCCCTACGCCGAGATGTACGCTGTCGATCGCGGTTACCAACGGGCGGAGACGAACGAGGACCGGGATGAGGACCGGCTCTTGGGTCAGACGACCGATCCGGACGACAAACCGCTGAAGACGATCCTCTTCTGGACGTCGTTCTACGAGAATCCCGACTTCTATTTCGGCTTCGGCCAGCAGCCGTTCCTGACCAACGACTGCCCGGTGTCCAACTGCCAGACCATCCGCGACAAGGACAAGCTGAACGAGAGCAACGCCGTCCTCTTCCACGGCCCGAGGATCGAGGAGTTCGAGCCGAAACCCGACCACCGACCCCCCGGGCAGGTGTGGGTGCTCTTCCAGACCGAGCCGCATTACTACCCGAGCGTCGCCTATTTGCCGCAGTACGGCGGCATCTTCAACTACACGATGGCCAGCAAGCGGGAGGCGGACGCCTTCATTGCCTACGGCTGGGTGTTGCCGTCCCAGTACGGGAAGAAGATCCGGAAGGACGTGGTCGTCGATCCACGGCTGAAGCCCAAGTCGGTCGTCTGGATCGTCAGCCACTGCGACACGCACAGCCGGAGGGAGTGGTACGTCGAGGAGCTAGCCAAGCACATCGAGGTCGACGTGTACGGTGCCTGCGGTACGCTCAGCTGCCCGATAGGCGACCCGTGCCTGGAGCGGTTCGAGATGGAGTACAAGTTCTATCTGGCGCTGGAGAACAGCTACTGCAGGGACTACGTCACCGAGAAGATGTACCGGACGATGACGTACGAGATAGTGCCGATCGTGTTCGGAGGCGCCAACTACACGCTCGACGCGCCGCCGCATTCCGTCATCAACATTCTCGACTATCCGCACCCACGTGACCTGGCCGCATATCTGAAATACCTCTCGGACAACGTCACCGCCTACGACGAGTACTTCGAGTGGAAGCGGCACTACAAGATACAGCACTTTCGACATCGGATCTTCGGCCAGTCGTTCTGCAAGCTCTGCGAGGACCTCAATAACCCGGACTTCCGCTACAGGAACTACTCGGACATCGCCACCTGGTGGCTGGAAGACTTCTGCGACGCCGACATCATACCGCGGATACGGCGCCAGTACGGCTGGTAGTGGTCGCCCGAAGCCTCCAGTCCAGGGTATCCAGGACGCCGTTTTAGACGTTCGCCTGAATCGATGCAGTATCGACATTACCGAAAAGATCAACGAACGATTTTTTTCCAATCGTCAGATGGTACTGATGCTTTCTCGGGTGCGTGATTCATTGGCAACGACATATTTAACCGAAATGGGCGGCTCAGTTTTTTCAAATAATACGGCGCGTGCGAAGTGCACTAAACGCATTGAAGTCACCTTCGGTTAATAGCACGCAAATGAGGACAGCTAGCCCATCTCTGGTGCGATAGGACTTCTGTTGGTGTATTTTGGAAATATACGCCACAAATTGCGACTAGAGCACCGTCCGAGTTCAGGGTATTTACGATTTCGGCGAACGCGAAGCGAACGTTGAACTTCCTATGCCGAATAAAGCGCTCGCCGAGAATTGATCACGGACGAGCTGTAATGCGGTTATCTATAAAAAAATCAATCTGTAATTTACGCGTTTTGTAACCCATATTGTAGTTCGCCAATATAAAAACACATCTAACGATGTACAAATATCGGTTCGGTGATTGTTTGAGTAAAATGACAACAAATGAACATCGAATTCAAATGAATTATGTTGTCGGATTTGTGTGTGTGCGTCCGCGCTTATGTCTCTCTCTCTCTCTCTCTCTCTCTCTCTCTCTCTCTCTCTCTCTCTCTCTCTCTCTCTCTCTCTCTCTCTTTGGTGTGTGTGATGCGTGTGTGTGTGTGTCTCACTAACCGCCATCTCATTACAACATCTCCCTCTCACTGACTGACTAATTGACAGACTGACTGACCGACCGACCGACCGATCTAAAGACCGACCAATTTAGCTACCGTTCATGCATGTCTCAAACTCACTCACTCACTCACTCACTCACTCTCAATTATGTTTGATCAGTAAAATTAGATTTTACACATTTTTTCAAGAAATGTTAATAACAATCGGTCACTTGATTTTGGCGGCCGCTAATTGGTTAGATAATATAGAATAAACGCCAATAGACCCATTGCATGATGATATCCAAAACCAAAACAAACCAGGCGCACTTTGCATTGTGGGATTTATAGTTGAGCGATAATAGCGTGATAATCCCGCCATTTTAACCTTAAACGTTGATGTTCAGGATCTGTTATAATCATGCCAAAACCTAACTGCTACGTGCCGTATTGTCATGCCAATAGTAAGCGACATAAAGTGGGACGAAATGATGAGAAAGTGTCACTTCGAAGGATAGATGGATGGATGAATGTTGTTTAACGACACATCGGCACAATTTAGGCCATTCAGTGTCCTAGAACGTTTGGAAATAAAACCGTATTGAAGATTATATATAAAAGGTAATAAGTCGGAAAGAGTCAGAGTCACTTCGAAGGGAACGCGGCATGTATGTGGGCTTCACTTTCGTCTTTGAGGAGTTCACCTACTACGAAAAAAACACCAACAATATTCTCTTGGATACCAGAATGGACGGGTCTCGTAAAAGAATATACCAAGAAGTCGCGGCCGAGCTTGTAACGCAACTGCCACAGATTTTCAGAGACCACGTTCAAATCCTGGCCGGCCTATTTGCGAAGGATGTTTCATCTTCTATTTGGGCTCATTTTCTTTGCATATTGTTTACCCCGTTTACCTCATGCCGTGCACGAAGGTGGCCGTGAAACGGTACCATTTCGTACGCGCTATTTAGCGCCAATTATAATGTGAACCACAAACAGAAACGTTGATGCCATAATTAAACAGATTAATTGAATCTGACAGAACACGAGCATAGATGTAATTGATAAAACGTACAATACTTCAATACACCACCAATGCTGCCTGTAACAGTAAAGTAACTATACACACGGATGGAGGGAAAATCGGCAGATTTGGTCCAGGCTGTGGCCGTACGCGAGAAGTTTTGGACAAGTTCAATGGCTACATTTTGCCGTGTGGCCAAATCATAGATTATCGCCTAAAAGATAGCCGGTTTGTATGCGCATTGACAGCTTGTTTTAGCGCACTACTTCTGGGATGAAAATCACTTACGAGGGACCGACCTTCTGTAAATCGCTAAATGCGCCGCAATCTACATGTAGTTGACGGTGAGACCGTATAGTGTGACTCACAACCGGTTTGTTTAGCCCCAAACCCCACCGAAAGCCGAACGACTGCGTGGGGAAGAATGGATAATGGAAGGAAGATAGAATAAAATTTTAAAAACAAACAGATGTACGCTTTGGAGGTCGCTCAATTCGACCTTCCATACACACTTTGTGTCATCCGCAGAAGTGACATATGGACACCAGCTGACCGCGGGAGATAAACATGTGGGCGGTACACCACACCTCATCACCCATACACTATCGCCCAACTACGAGCGATGGTGATTGACGTTTATGATAGAAAAATATTTAACTAATACCATCGACGTCAACAAATCAATTGACCTTTACCTATGGCTAAACGCCGATATTTAATGAATTAACGTATTTAATTACGGGTTGAGTTGAGTTGGCCTGTTTGCCCTCGGCACTGGTCACCACACCTGGGACACGTGACTCGGGGGTGGGGGGGGGAGGGGGCGACTCCCTATGGAAACCAGCCGGAAATATGGGCTTCAGTCGGATTCGAACCTGCAACATTGAGTTTTGTAGCGCAACGGTCTAACTACTGTGCTGTAAGTATGTAACTCTGGCGATATCAGAACACAGATTAATTATTTTAAAATTATGTTATGTGTTATACTATCGTCGGTTGGCTACATCACAAACCGCACACACACACACGCAAGCACGCACGCACGCACGCACACACACGCATATATATATATATATATATATATATATATATATACACACTCATATACACATACATACGCTCACATACACACACGCGGGTGCTCACACGTGCGCTCACACATACATACATACACACATACATACATACACACAAACACACGCACGCGTGCGCTCACGTCCCATTCGAACATATAATACTATTAGATCGAGCCATGTAAAGAACGATCTGCGAGGGACAGTTATATTTCTCAATAATTCACACCAGCTCACGATAAATTAGCATCAATTTTAATGTCAGTTCAATTTGAACAATTGATATTATGTCATAATATATGTCTTACGGCCAAATTGTAGAATATGGATGGAGAGATAACGATTGATGGTATCTGAATAGCACTCTAAAATGTTACAGGCAACACAGGTACGTTACTAGGTTTAATTATTTAGACGGCGGTTTTTTCATACCAATTTATATCAATACGTTGGATGCCGAATTACATTTGATCATACATGTCGTGGTTTATGGCTTTCCGCCATGAATAGTCTTAATGATAACAAAAATAAACTTCGTGCAGATAAATAGCCTATCGGTGACCCCCAAAGTAGGCAGGTGCATACGTGTCAAATCAGGTTAATAGTTGTCAACCTAGTTGTCAAATGAGTCAGTTAAATCGGTGCCCGATTGATGAAGATTTGCCGAAGTTCGAATCGATGTTTTTCGAACTCGTCGAGGTGAACGGATCAATTGACCTTTATTCACGACAAAATGCTAATATTTAATAAATCAGAATATTTCATTATGCCGTCACTCACTCACTCACTCACTCACTCACTCACTCACTCACTCACTCACTCACTCACTCACTCACTCACTCACTCACTCACTCACTCACTCACTCACTCACTCACCCACTCACTCACCCACTCACCCACTCACTCACTCACTCACTCACTCACTCACTCACTCACTCACTCACTCACTCACTCACTCACTCACTCACTCACTCACTCACTCACTCACTCACTCACTCACTCACTCACTCACTCACTCACTCACTCACTCACTCACTCACTCACTCACTCACTCACTCACTCACTCACTCACTCACTCACTCGTCACCTTCATTTATAATAATACGTTCGTCAAATATAACCCCTGAATTTTACACTAACCCATTTATAGGGTAATGGTAGATTCCTCAATAGTTAATACTTGGTGTTTTCAGGCATTCGACATTATGCGATGATGCCAACTCGTCGTATTACACGTCAAATATTAATTATTCAGTTTGCGCATCCAGTTTAATGATTCGATATAAAGGGGTTGCGGCTTGCGAGCGAGTGCGGCACGTCGTACGTGGCGACAGATAGCCAAGATTGTATAAAGTGATTCCATTTTCGTCAGCTGAAATTTGTCGTCCTTATTCCATTATTCCACATCACGATTAATAGCTCAAAGTTACAAATTGATGGCCTATTTACAAATATTATCGGTAAACTGACGGTAAACCTCGGCTAATATATGATTGTTTTTGTTGTTTTTAAATTATCTTTATTTATCATACGCACATAGAACACTACCTACAAAGTCAGCGACCACCTTTAGCATAATGTCAAAACATACATTGCAATATTACACAAATTAAAAATATATATAATTAATAATATTCATAAGTAATTGTCGTGCTAACAGGGGTACGACTGTTCCTGACCTTCTTCTTGCCAATCTGTAAAGTTACAAGTAACACTTCGGGTCTTTTCTTATTGTTTTACATATGACCCATTTCGGGTGGCAACATCCAATCCACACTCAATTTACGCGGCCATCTTGACCGGAACCGTATCATGTATCCGTCTACCACATCCCCGGGATGTATGCCGCATCCATATTTATGGAATGGTAACTTTATGATATCTAGGTGGGTTAATTTCCTGGACGCTGGAGAATGTTTTACGACGTAGGTGCTAGTACTTATCATTTCACTTCTGAAAATACTTTAATTTTAATTATATATTATATTATATATATATATATATATAATATAATATATTATATATATATATATATATATATATATTATATATATATATATATATATAACACAATGAGTTCTGTCGGCGAGGTACGACTTTACCCAAGTTAAAGCTTTTGCCGTTAGTTCCAAAGGAAAATTCTAAACGCTGATTGGGAAAATTCTAAACGCTGTGGATTAACAATATATATTGTTATATATTCCAAGCGGCACCTAAATAACAAGAGCTTTAATTGAAGCCAACTTACGCCGGCGTCAGTGACCCACTAACCACACGGTAGCACAGTTTGAGAACAAGCACCAGCTACAATGAACATCGTATTTATTTGTTACCAAATAAGGCGAACATCTCGATTGTGCAGACTTCGAGCACTTTTTGACGATGCGCTTATGTCGTATTTATATTTGTTAATCCCGACAGATGCCATATCATCAGCTGTCAACAACGAACAATGATCTATATCAGAGTTTAAGCCTGACTAGGATGATATTCATCGAGGCTGGGTTTGTTTTGTTGTTCTTTGGGTGTTTTTTTTTTAAATCGCGGGAGATGTATTCCACGTTTACCAGAAGCAGGTTATTGTCCCGTATTAGGTGACCATCTGGTGAAGACATGAAGCCAATAATGATGATGTCGTCTATTGGAGCACCACACACACACACACACACACACACACACACACACACACACACACACACACACACACACACACATATATATATATAGACACACATACACACACATATATATAGACACACACACACACAACACTATCATGACTCATGATTGTGTGTGTGTGTCTGTCTGTCTGTCTGTCTCTCTCTCTCGCTCTCTCTCTCTCTCTCTCTCTCTCTCTCTCTCTGATTGTGTGTGTGTGCGTGCATACGTGCGTGCGTGATGTTCCAATTAAGATATTGCCATTTTCACCTCGAGACATGTTAGATTGAGTGAATTTGTAGGTGTTTCGTTTAATCTTGGCGAATATCTCATTCGGGAGAAGCATTTCCCGCCATGTATATGGCTAGTAAAAGACATATTTCCTCGCGAATTATAATATATATTAATAGTACATGGAGATATGATTAACGCTTCAATTTAATAACGTCAAGCAAATTTAATTTCAATGAAGTTATTGTTGATGACGATTCCAAACAGTTATTACCCACAGATTTTGAAATATTTTTGCATAAACTAATTCATTGCAAACGTAGTTATGTTTTAAACTTTCGCTTAAATATAAATGACTAGTTCAAAACTGCTTGCATGTATTCGCGCGTGCGTGCATGCGTGCTTGCGTATGACAATGTGTTTAAATGACTCATTTATGGCTACAGAAAAAGCCCGAGCCAAAATCCAGCTCTTCTCAGTCTTCATCCGGTGTAAATAAAAAAGAAATTCAGGAGACATCGCCTTTCAGAAAATATCTATTTTCTAAAGGTAAAGATTTGGATGCTGTGTTTAGATTACGTTTTGTAAATGACAAAGATCCCGCCAGAAGAAAGTGTCTGGAGCTGGATAAAGTCGATGATTTATTCAGATTTGTCGTTGACTCAAGTGACTCAAATCGGGACGATTCATGGAGGAAAATCATAGACTCACTGCACAATTCAATTAGAGGCAAGAGATGGAGATGATGATGATGAATGAATGAATGAATGATGATGATGATGATAATAATAATAATAATAATAATAATAATAATAATAATAATAATGTGCGATTTATATGACAACACATTTAACTATGTTGTTCTATGGGGTTTTACATAAAAATCAAACAGATTTTAGCCGAATACAGTTGAGAGAATCACTTCATGGATCTAAAGAGGAAATTAATTCAAATGTGTCTTTCTGTCGTAATTTCGTTGTGCCCTCTTCAGTTCGAGGTGATACAATTGTAGCATCTGAGCGGATATCTATTAGTGACAATATGATCATCAGAAGCCAAAACGTGGTGTCGCAAGTACGAAAGCTTATATCGTCGAACTAAGCCGACTGGATGTTCAGTAGGATTGTTATCCTCAGACCAGACTGTGTTTGAACAGCTTGATAGCCAATTCTAAGATGTCATTCCAAGACGATAGGATGCTGCAGGTGTGTCTGCCGGTCAGACATCCCCATTCCGATACCTGGACAAAGCGTGTCATCGATCAGTGACGACGACAATTATATTTATTTACCTCAAAATTGTTCAATTGGTAGCATCATTCAGCAACTTCTTTAAGACGTTTTGGTCATCCAGTATACCACTTTTGCAGCATCGACATCATGGGAACAACTCCCAAACCAACCGAGACACTGTCATTCAATTCAATTGTTTCATATCTAATATTAAGACTTAACATTGCAAATTCTTCATTCTTATTGATGAGCCTACCACGACATCAAGTAATTTCCAACATTCGTTTTGTTTTTACTTGTCAAGTTATAGTCTGTTATTAGGGTCACACGTTTAATTAAATCTAGCATTCTTGCATTTTGCATTTCTTCCATTATGTTGATACACACCAGTAAAAGATCAGGACGCCATTTACTTTTGGATTACCCATTAGATATGTGCCAACTTTTTATAAAGTAAGCCTGGTGATTCTAATTAGTGATGTCGTCCTGTTACAGGGCCACCTGGTTGCATTGTCGAATATTACAGTTTAATTTGGACTGTAGTAGAATATATTCAGCGCATAAATTATATTTATGAAGATTTTAATTCGGCACATGTCATGATATCAGTAGAACTGTCGTATGTGAATCAGCGCCATCTAGAGGCGGAATGTTAAACATTTCTGAATAATGTATGAATAAATGTTGTTCAAAAAATAGTTATGCCTTTATTTTTTAAATTATACACAAATGTTTCTTATTTTAGTGTCTGATTTTTCTACTTCTAGATGGCGCTGCATGTACAACAAATCACTGCTTGTTTTTTTTTTATGGAGCTAGGTTATGTATAAGACAGTATCATTAAATATTTAAGAAAATACGATCTAAATTGATATGTATGACTTAATTGTAAAACATAATTGTCCCGGACTAAGTAGATTTAATGCTTATAAGGTGCCCTAAATAGCCTCTCCCTAACATACACGCACGCACACACACAATCACGTACGCACACACGTACACACAAACAATCACACACACACAACAGCACACTCGCACAGTTACAGATATGCGCGCGCGCGCACACACACACACACACACAGACGTACAATTACGAAACACATCATTATATACATCCATATGGATGTATTCATTGTCTGATGATGAAACATTTCTATTGGGTAAACAAAACCTGACCTTTAGTAGAAACTCTGATTTTTTATTAATTTTTATTTATGTTTATATTTTCCAGCAGCAGGTACACAAATGCCGCACCGGTGAATAACGAATCATAATTAGGTTAATACGGACATTTATTTGTTTCGTTTTATCAACAGTTATTTCTATATTCACCGTCGCTTTATAAACGAGAAGGAATTGGGATTTAAACGACGCCATGTTTGTGATTTATGTGTGTTTACAGAAGCTCAGAATGTGTAGACTTGTTAAAGAAAAATTAGCAATATTATATGGTATAAGTGCTTTATGAAAATCAGTTGACTGCGGCACCATGGACGTCATCCCATCTCTAAGATACAACATGACTGCGGAGATAAATGTAGGCTTGTTTATTGGCTTTATGACTCGTTGCACTTCACCGCGTCGAACATGAGCATTAGTTGCGCGTGCCAAGGACCCGACGAGGCACAAATCAAACAGAAGTGCGGAAATATTACGGACTCTTGACTGGCTGGAAAATGTTTATATAACGCGTAGAGTGCCCCGTGTTACGTTCGATTTTATCGCGATTCCACCAAAAAAACACAATAAAATAATAACGAGTCCCCGAATAGGGCGCAATAACAGTTACAACAATCATCATTACTGTATATCAAATTATAAGGCCTTGAAAGCCAGATCCAAGTAGCAGGGTTAAAGTTGGGGTAACATATGTAGTTTACGGTTATACGTGTCTAAAACCAAAAATTCGGATGGATTTCATTGTAGAAAAGCTACCCGATGCACAACGCGGTTTCCTTTAATATGTGTAGTCGTTATAATCAGCGATTATAGTCGTAAAGGATGTGGCTCCTGAGCTGGCTTTGGTAGAGCATCAAGTGGGGCTCAGAATAGAGCCGTGAGTTGAATAAATCTCACCAATAAAATGAGCGCCAGTACATAGTCAGCAGTAGCGTCCCGCAAATAATTCGTAACCCTATCGAATGATACTGATAGCGTTTTATTTACAAGCAAAAACTTCCATCGAATGTATAGTTTTAAGTAATAACCATTTTGTGGATGTTCTAAATACACCACGGATCAAGCCTGATTTTTGCGGTGTCCCCCCTTTTTATTTTGTTCTCTCCCTCCCTAAACAAATGCACCACATCTGATACCGCTCGACTGTAATAAATAGAAACTATTTTATTTTGGGTTGACAATGTCAGATTATTAATTATATAGTTTGGTTTAATATTAAATAGCTCGATAGCAGCCTTCATTTAACGAACATGAATTATTTTGTCGTGTGATCCTGTTCTCTGACAATATTCAGCTCCCTTTGTTTATTCTGGATTTATGCGCATAGATTTACACAAAAAAAGTAATAAATGTAATTAAAGGAACCATAAAGTGGATACATACACAATTCTGAGCACACCACAAATAGTAAAATATAACTTCATTCAATCGTAATGATACTGTCCCTCACCAAAGTTACTGAGGAAATTGAAGGTATATGGTGTAACTGGTAAGCTACTGGGATGGATCCGAGATTTTATAACTGGGCGAAAGCAGAGAGTGGTAGTAAATGGTATGCTGTCATCATGGGAAGATATCCTGAACGGAATACCCCCAGGAAGTATCCTATAAGTCCTATCTTGTTTGTCATTTTCACTACCGACCTACGAGACGTGGTCAGCAGTGCAACACAAATATTTGCTGATGACACGAAGCTGTTCCGTGCAGTTCAGACAATTTAAGATCACGATTTCATGCAGCGAGACCTAGACAATTGTCACACAAGTGGCAACTAAGTTTCAATCCAGCCAAATCCGAAAGCCTCCATCAGAGCAGCTCAAATCTGAGATTAAAATACCAGATAGAAACTGAGATATCAGGCGAAACCAGAATTGAGAAGGACTTAGGTATATTTATTGACGACGAACTGAAATTCCATGCCCATGTCTCCAAGTCACCAAAAAGCATTACGCTTGTTAGGTTTAATAAGAGTCACCTTCACATGTCTAGGTACTGTCACCATGCCTAGACTGTTCACCATTATGGTCCAACCATACTTAGAATATGGGAATGTAATCTGGTACCTAAGATTTAGGCGTGATAGGGTAGAGATAGAAAAAACAAATACAGAGACGGGTCACCAAACTAATGCCAGAGCTGAAGCATCTCCCATACGATAAATGCCCCCCCCCGCGGGACCTGGGTTTAGAATAGGTCCGCTGTATCCCCTGCATGCCGTAGGAGGGGCAGAGGGGATCCTGGTAGTTGAGTGGTGGAAACACTGCAACACACTACTTTGGCCCTAATTTCCTTCTAAGACGGGAGGTCAGAAAGGCCCGATCTGACCAATTGGCTAGTCACGTTTAGCCCTGGAGGTGGTTGTTTTTGGACCATTGATCCTTAAGCCCCCACTTACTAGAAGGCAGTGGCTGATGGGTCAACCTTGGAGGATGGTGTTACTTGGAGTCATCGGGTGGATGATACTCCTCCACTCGATTCTCACTTGTGATACTGTCTTCTGGGGGTATTTCACAATTGTATCCCTGATGCACAAGTGTTGGTTACCATACCTCTGTGCATCCCCTTGTTGGACTCCAAGGCGGGTGGGAAGCATTTGTGCTGAAACAAATAAAATAAAATATGGACACCCCCAACCCCCCCCCCCATTCTCACAAAGCGGGCCTTAGAGGTTAAACCTCCTCGGATAGCGAAGAACCAACTCTACATATGTGGCCTAGATTTTTAATAGTACAGGGCACAAGCAAAGACTCTCCCCTGGCAAAGCTCAATCCCTTTGCCATTAAGAAAGGCTTAAAAGGCTTGACGGGAACGCCAACATCTGTGAAAAGTCTCTGATCTGGAGACCTCATTATTCAAGTCTCAAAGAGGAGCCATTCCGAAAATCTGTTGCGTTCCAAAATGCTGGCAAATTGTTCAATACAAGTTGTCCCACATCGCAGTATGAACTTCAAAAAGGGAGTCATACGATGTAGGGGACCTCGCCGACACCTCCGAAGAGGAGATATTGGACAATTTGTCATCACAGGGTATAACGGAAATGAGGAAGAGTACCGCGTGATGGACGCGGAATTAATACCGGCACCATTATCCTCACGTTTGGACTTCTGTAAAAATAGGTTTCCTTCGAGTGAAAGTTGATGTTTATATTCCGAATCCTCTGAGATGTTTCAAGTGCCAAAGATATGGACACCACAGAATAGCCTGTAAGCGAGAGCTTACATGCGCCAAATGTGGTACAACAGGTCACAAGGATAAGGAGTGTAAACAGAAACCGCACTGCGTTAACTGTGATGGAGACCATGGATCTTTCTCCCGGGACTGTCCCTTGTGGAAAAAGGAGAAAGACATCCAGACCATCAAAGTAACGCAGGGAATCTCCTTCCCAGAGGCTAGAATAGTCGTAGAGCAGAGAGGTAGCACTCCTACCTCAGTGAGGTCATACTCTGATGTCGCTGGGGTTACAAAAAGCAGTGTTGCCTGTCAAACCGACATGACCTGGCCTCTCGGGGCACTGCAGCCAAGCCAAATGCCAAGACAGAAACACCCTGTATCTAATGCTGTGTCTACCATGACAGTTGCTGATGCAGCACAGTCAGAGGTAATACCAGCCACAAAAACTAGACTACAAACAAAAAAAGGGGGATACCCCATCACCTTCCTCAGTGATGGAGCCCCTAACATCTCAGACAGTGTCTACGAAAAGAAGTTCAAACAAAACTAAACCAACACATGTTGGATCTAAGCCAACAACCCCCCCCCCCCCTAAACCAAAGAAAAAGACACTGTCTGACAGAGAAAAAAAGGGCGATAAAAACTCCATTATTGCCCCAAACAAATATAACGTCTTGGAGGATATTCTGGATGGGTCCTCCATGGACTACGATGACCTGGATAATCCAGGTCATGAGCCATCGGGGACCCTTCTAGAATAAAATATTAATACAAAATGTACCAGTCTATAATAAATTGGAATTGTAGAGGATTCTGCTGCCAAGAAACATATATGAAAAGTTCAAACGTAATTAAATTTAGGAAATACTCCTCATACCATATATTTTATGAAGCTATTGACACCAGAGCTTCCGGGGGAGTCACCATCATGATAACAAAATCGATTCCCCACAGACAAATTAGCTTAAATACCAATCTGCAGGCAGTTGCTGTGACGTTGTCACTCCACAAGACCATGACATTGTGTTCAATATATATTTCACCAAGCTATCCACTTGGTGGAAACGAACTGGATGAATTAATAAGCCAGCTTCCTTCCCCTTTCATTTTAATTGGCGATATGAATGCCCACAGCACAATATGGGGAAATGCACAAAATAATAATAAGGGCAACACATTAGAAAAGTTTATTGAGCACAATGAGCTGTGCTTGTGGAATGATAACACACATACATATATCCATCCAGCAACTGGGTCATCATCTGCCATAGACTTATCCCTGTGCAGCCCATCATTATTTCTTGATTTTGATATGTCTGTACATAAGGATCTCTGTGGCAGTGACCATTTTCCAACATTCCTGCATTATAAAAACAAAGCAGCATTTTTAAATATATCAAAATGGAGTTTTAAGAAAGCAGACTGGTACAACTTTAAACTTAAATGTAGCCAAGAAATAAATAGAAATACCTTCAATACTATCAAAGAAAACCGCTGTTAACTCTTTACATCAGTGCTACATTTCGTAGCGGAAATAACGATACCAAAATCCTCTACAGTTGCAAGAAAACTCCACAAGCCCTGGTGGAATGGAGAATGCGAGGAAGCTCTGAAACAAAGAAATAGAGCTTTAAACCAATTTAAAGGAAATCCCTCCCATGCAAATTTGACAAATTACAAAATCGAATATGCCAGGGCACGTCGGGTCATTCGCAGAAACATGCGAAATTCTTGGAGGGAATATTTCTCCCAATTAAATAATAGAACTCCCGTGAATACAATATGGAAAATAATTAAGAAAATCTCGGGTAAAGTTCAGGGCCCTCCAATAAAACAATTAGAAAAAAATGGGAGCATAATTACAAACCTAAAAGAGATCGGGAATACATTGGCAGAAACTACTGCACACAATTCATCGGCAGAAAACTACACAAACAAATTCAGGAGGAAAAAATGACCATTGGAGAATCCAATAAATTTCACATACAAAAATTATGAAATTTATAATAAAAAATCTCAATAAGAGAATTACTGGATTCTCTCAAGAAAGCCCATGATACTGCCGTTGGACCTGATGATATTCACTACCAGATCTTAAAACACATTCCTGAAAAATCATTAGAAGTCCTGCTCGACATATACAATGAAATCTGGAGTGGTGGCGACTTCCCTTCCCAGTGGAGAGAAGCCACCATCATCCCATCCCAAAAGCAGGACAACATCTCTCAGATCCTGGTAATTACCGTCCAATAGCACTCACAAGTTATATTTGTAAAACTTTTGAGCGGATGGTAAATACCAGGTTAGTCTGGTATCTCAAATATCACGCCTTCTCACAGCCCATCAGAGTGGTTTTAGAAAACACAGATCCACCACAGATCAACTAATTAAATTAGAAACCATAATAAGGGAGGGATTCATGAAGGGGCAACATATTGTTGGGATATTTTTTGATCTAGAGAAGGCCTACGACACAACATGGAAATATGGAATTCTAAAAGACTTATTTAATGCAGGACTTCGTGGGAATATGACAACATTTATTTCCAAATTTTTGACTGGTAGAAACTTTACTGTCCGTGTCTGTAACACCCTCTCTGATTCATACCACCAACAAGAGGGTGTACCACAAGGAAGCATCTTATCAGTAACACTATTCAGCATGAAAATAAATAACATAGTTAAATGCTTGCTGAATGGTGTTAACTGTTCTTTATACGTAGATGACTTCTTGATAAGCTACCAGTCAAACAAATATGAATTCCATAGAAATAATTATCCAGTTGTGTCTCAATAAATTAGAAAATTAGGCTGATGAGAATGGCTTCAAATTCTCCAGGTCCAAAACAGTATGTGTGCACTTCTGTCAACAAAGAAAATTTCATCCAGACCCGACATTAAAAATAAATATGGGGTAGATATTCCCATTTTAAAGGAAATTAAATTCCTCGGGCTAATATTCGACAGCAAGCTCTCCTTCACCCCACATATAAATTACATGAAGGCTAGGTGTACTAAATCTTTAAATCTATTAAAGGTCGCTTCACGATTTGACTGGGGCGCAGATCGAACAACACTCCTCCGTCTGTATAGAGCAGTTATTAGATCTCAACTTGATTACGGGTCGATTGTTTGGGGATCGGCTCGTAAATCATATATCAAAATACTCGACCCTATACACCATCAGGGCTTGAAAATAGCCACAGGGGCATTTAGGACCTCCCCAGTGGAGAGTCTTTATGTTGAATCTAATGAGGAATCTCTTTACAGACGGAGAAAACGACTGTCTCTGCAATATGCACTACAGTTAGGTAGTTCTCCGGCAAATCCTACATTTGATATGGTGTTCAACCCAAAACTCCAAGATAACTTCTTACTCAGACCGAAAACTATCCCAACTTTTGGAATCAGAATTCGGTCTTTGAGAGAAGACTTGGAGATTAAACCATGTCAAATAGAAAATATACGCCTACCTCATATCCCGATTTGGGATATGATGGAACCAACAATTTTGTATGGTCTGAGAGCGTGGAAGAAATCCGATGTTTGTCCATCGGAATTTCAGAGCCGCTTTCACATCATACAAAATAAATATGATGACCATCAGTTCATCTATACTGATGGCGATAGAGTAGGATGCGCTGTCGTTTGTGGTAGGCAGTGTGTGATGGAACGTCTGCCTGACGTGGCCTCCATATACACAGCAGAACTTCGAGCTATCTACCTCGCACTCCATCATGATATTAGCTCTACTGGGGACACATTTATTATATGCGTGGATTCTTTGTCCTACCTACAGGCCATAGAAAATCCATTTGTCTTCAGTATTTTAGAACTACATTCCACCTTTAAAACTCTAAAAAAGGATGTAGTATTCTGCTGGGTACCGAGCCATGTCGGTATTCGTGGCAATGAACTCGCTGATAAGACTGCCAAAACTGCTCTAAAAGGTCGGAAGATCAACATTCCATTACCGTTGACTGACTTCCGACCTATCATAAAGCGATACGTACGAAAGCAGTGGTCAGATTTCTGGTCACTGCAATCTGAAAATAAATTGCATGCAGTGCAGCCTGCATTAGGATGTTCGATGTGGTCCTGTCGGGAAAGGCGGGAAATTGTGCTCTGTCGTTTACGGATTGGGCATTCTTTCCTCACCCATAGATACCTCTTGGCTGGAGAATATCCACCAGAGTGTATCTCCTGCCAAGAACGCCTGAGAGTCGATCACATCCTCCTTCATTGCTCGGAATACCACCACATCAGAGTAAACTACTACCATGCAGAGACTCGGAAAGAGCTGCTGGACAATATTACCCCGGACACAATTTTAAACTTCCTAAGAGAAGCTGGTCTTTTCTCCTTAATATAAATTATTTAAAGTGGTAACATCTAGTCAATATCATAACCGTTTCTAGTATTTCCTCTATAGAAGCAGGTCTTCTCTTTTAACAGAAATCTATTTAATTACCTCTAGTCAAAACTAGTCATTACATGTTATTCACTCTGTTGGACAATTGAGAATCTGATTTTATCTTTTTAACAAGCTTATACACATATACACCAATGTATATTTACCATTTATACTTAACAATTTACATCCTAGCTTATACAAACATTTTATCAATTTCAGTAATCCGGCTTTTTAACTTTTTATAAAGATTCGCTAAAACGGTTTTATTTCCAAACGTTCTAGGACACTGAATGGCCTAAATTGTGCCGATGTGTCGTTAAACAACATTTATCCATCCATCCATCCCATACGATAAATGGCTAAGAGCCCTAAGATTACCAACACTGCAGCACTGTATGAGAAGAGTGGATATTATGCAGACATACAAGATCTTAAATGGAATTGACAGAGTAGATAGCAAGTTCTGGATGAAACCAGCTAGATTGGGAATTCTTTAGCCAGAGAGTCGTAAAGGACTGCAACTCGCTCCCAGCGGAAGTAAGGACCAGATTTAGGACTGGGCAAGCTAGGCAGTTGCCCAGGGGATTCCACAACCAGGGGGCATATTTCATGAAAAACGATTGTAAGCAAATATTTAGGCTGACCTGAACGACACGCACCTATCAATCAAAAGCCATATTGCAGGCGTATTTCTAACGAGATATCGACTCATTGTCTAAGGTTGCATTACGTTCACGACGTTAGAAACGCTTAACGTACATAACGTAACGTAATTAGCGTACTTGCAAAAACTATTTTTTTACGCGAAGCGTAAAATATCCTCGAATACAAGGCGTATGAATTCGCGGATTGCAAAATCTTTACATACGCAAGCCATATTATATTTATGAGTGGTAGAAACAGCTAACTGGTTGTTTTCCTGCTATAGCTCAGCTCACGTCGGCAGACAAACATCTAAAATCTAACGCTATACATATATCAACACCGATTTTCTTTATCACTAGTTGTTGGCTTAGAAACAGTACATCGTGACACTGTCTGCCATCACCTACCGTTAGGTTTCAGATAAGAAGTGAGTATTATACTTTTATCTTTGACTTGTGCTTGTGCAAAACAAAGTATGTTCATTTGTTTGTTTCAATTTTTTCTTATTTTGTTAGGCTTATTTATTCTCGTTATGTTTGGGACCAGAGATCAATAAGGACAGGGTTCGGTTTACCCTACCGACAGACCCAAATTTCAAAGGTGTTTTCATCCTTGATTTCATTTCTTCCGGGTGCTACATGGTCTCATTAGCATATACAGTGTGCAGAAAGTGATATATCCAGGGAACTCTCTGTGCTGGTACCTTGATGGTGTTGAGGAGGCTTGCGTTTCTCAAGGACTCTGGGAGCTATACCGGCGAGGGCCTAACCCCATGGCAGGTTTAACCAAGCCGGACAGGTCTCAGGGGAGGGACCAGACAAAACCCAGCACCTGGTCCTCCAGGTTGGGGGTTGGGCGTGGGGCTACCAACCCGGGCGACCCATGATGGTTTAACTATACTATACTCAGGACATAGAGACACACACATCCGTGGTGTAGCTCTTGTAATCTCCAAGCAGAAGGCCAACACATTGCTGGAATGGGAATCGATCAGTGATAGGATAATGAAAGCACCCTTCAACCCCATGCACTGCAAGCTTACAATCATTCTGTGTTACACCCCAACCAATGAATCGGACAAAGAGGACAAGGAAGACTGGTACGAACAGCTGCAAAAAGCAGTCGCCAAAGTGCCACAACACGATATGCTTCTAATCATCGGAGACATGAATGCCAAAGTTGGTTCTGAAAACTCCAACTGCGAAAAAGCCATGGGGAAACATGGTTGTGGCGTGATGAATGACAACGGTGAACGCCTTGTTGACTTCTGCTTGAAAAACAACTATGTAATTGGAGGCACCATCTTTGCACACAGGGACATCCACAAGCTCACCTGGAAATCACCTGATGGTAGGACAAGCAATCGAATCGACCACATTATCATAAATGAAAAATGGCGTAGGTCCCTTCAATATGTGAGAGTTCGCCGTGGAGCTGACATTTATAGTGATCACTATTTGGTAACCGCCTGCGTCAAGTTGAAGCTCCACAAAGTGGTACCAGAGAGTCAGGGCCGTAAACAATTAGTTGTCACAAGACTCGCATGCCCAGTCACCAAACAGCAGTTCGTTTTGGAGCTGAGAAACCGCTTCAGTGCTTTAACTGAAACATCAGAGGAGACTGACCACGACGCTACCAACAAATGGGATACCACCAAGAACACCTATATCGAAGTAGCTACCAACGTCTTTGGCCACAAGAAGAAGAACCACAAGGAGTGGCTAACACCGGAAACATGGAACAAGATTGAGGAGAGGAAACAACTCAAAATGAAGATGCTGAGTACCAAATCAGCGAGATTCCAACAACAAGTCCAAAAAGCATACAAAGGCAAAGACAAGGAAGTGAAGAAGAGTGCCAGGAATGACAACAGGTCCTATGTTGAAGGGCTAGCAGCAGAAGCTGAGCGTGCTGCAGCAAAGGTGAAATGAGCACTGTCTACAAGATCACCAAACGTCTAATTACACTACCCACTCTGCCCCCGTGAAAGGGAAAGATGGCAGCACTATTACAACTGAACGTGAACAAGCTGATAGATGGGTTGAATATTTCTGTGAAGTCCTGAACCACCCTCAGTCAGATGAACCCGCCGACCCACCACCAGTGCCAGATGACCTCAACATCGACACCAGTCCCCCAACAGAGTCGGGAGTTAGATATGCCATCAAAACTATGAAGAGTGGAAAAGCCCCAGGCGTAGGCTCCATTCATGCTGAAATGTTGAAGGCTGACTTCAGTACAGCTACAAGAGTCCTGACTAACTTGTTCGACGCCATTTGGGACAAAGAGACTATCCCAAGTGACTGGGACAGAGGACTCATTGTAAAGATCCCTAAGAAAGGCAACCTCCAAGTCTGTGACAATTGGCGAGGAATCACACTCTTGTCCATCCCCAGCAAAGTCTTCTGCAGAATCATTCTTGGAAGAATCGAGACAGCTATCGATAAGAAGCTGGTACAAGAACAAGCGGGATTACGGAAGAGAAGAGGGTGCACTGACCAGATATTTGCATTGAGAAACACCATAGGGCAGACTCTAGAATGGAACTGCCCACTGTATATCAACTTCATTGATTTCAAAAAGGCCTTTGAGAGTATCCACCATGACACTCTGTGAAAGATCCTAGGATCCTATGGAGTACCTCTAAAGATTGTTTCATTGATAGAGACATTCTACAACCACTTTGAATGCAGTGTCATCCTCAGTAATACATCCTCTGAGTGGTTTCCAGTGAAATCGGGTGTTAGACAGGGATGCACCCTCTCACCCATCCTATTCTTGGTCGTCATCGACTGGGTCATGCGGAAAACTACATCAGATAAACCCAGGGGTATCCAGTGGACTCTCTTTTCCCAGTTAGAAGACCTCGACTTTGCTGATGACCTTGCATTTCTATCAGTAAAACTTGACCATCTGCAGAAAAAAAACCTGATAGATTAGAGAGATATGCAAAACAAACTGGGCTTACCAGCAATACCAGATCCAAGACACAACTGATGAGCATCAATACTACACCAACCGCATCTGTTACCGTAAATAGTAAACCATTTGAGTTTGTACAGGACTTTGCCTACCTGGGTAGTCTCATCAGCAAAGAAAATGGAGGCCAAAAAGACATCAAGGCAAGACTCGGTAAAGCCCGTTGTGCTTTCGCCAAACTGCAGAACATTTGGAAGTCTAACCTATACACCACCAAAACAAAGATAAGACTTTACAACAGTAATGTGAAGTTCATCCTACTGTAAGACTCAGAGTGCTGGCGAGTGGTTAAAGGGGACATGGCAAAGATCAAATGCGTTCCACAATGGATGTTTGAGAAAGATCTGCCGTATATTCTGGCCAAATAAAATTTCCAACATGGAACTCTATAAGAAGACAGGTTGCAACAGTGCTGTCCTCGAAATCAAATGGCGACGACTGAGATGGCTAAGGCATCTCCTGAGAATGCCAAAAGACAGCAATCCCAAAGTGGCACTGAGATGGACACCACCTGGAAAAAGGAAGCGAGGATGGCCAAATATGACATGGCGACAGACAGTAATGGCGGAGCTGAAAGAGAAAGGGCTGTCATGGGGTGAGACTCAGGCCTCAGCTAAAGATAGGACCTTGTGGCAAAACATTGTTGTGCCCTTATGTCCCACTGGGGACGAAGAGGATAAGTTAAGGTAAGGTACTGAAAGAGAAGCGAAAGAACTTGCAAAAACATGTCGAATAGCTGAATACTTTAGTTGTCCATCATCTTTAGAAACACAGGTGCGTCACCCATAGTACAATCAGAACAGGCACATGCTGTTGTAGAAACATCAGCCTCGTCCTCTTCTGGCCTGTTTATGATAGAAAATGAGCAAGTGGGTTCAGAATCTCATATGATTACACAGGTTTATGACATCAGCTTGTGGCCAGAGCGTATGCCGAAAGAATTAATTAATAATTGGGCTGTGAAAGGTCCTGAGTATCTGCACCACAGTGATGTCAAGTCTTTGGATGCGAAATCCGCAATACAAAAAGTCGGTCGGAAATGTACACCAGCGAATTAAGGATCGAATTAAGTAATATTAGCGTTGTCTTCTAAAGCGATTGGTCAGTGTGCTTAAATTTGCATGTGAACGAGGCCTGGCTTTTCGTGGAGATGATGAATGCCCTCATAATGGAAACTACTTGGGAATCCTAGAGCTTCAGACGGAATATGATGATTTCCTCATGCAACACATCCAGAATCATGCAAATCGTGGCGATGGTCATAAATAATATTCAGTTTCTCTTGATTCCACGACTGATGAAGGTCATGTTGATCAATTAACTCTGATCTTCAGATAAGTCGATCATAATGCACCAGTTGAGCGATTTGTGAAGTTCTTGCCAAATCAAAGACACAAGGCTCAAGAAATGTTTGAAGGATTGATAACATTCCTTGCAGACCATGGCATTGACATTCAGAAACGTCGTGGGCAATCTTATGATAACGCCTCAACAATGAGTGGCAGATACAATGGTCTTTAAGCTAAAGTGGCAGCTGGACATTTACATCTAGTTGGACAAGCAGCGGTTGAATGTTGTCAAACAGCTTTGGCATGTTTTGACTAATCGTTATGAAATATTTACAGACTCACTGAACATCTTGGAATCATCTCCTATGTCTGCGCCAAAGAAGGTTTGTACAACACGATGGTCCTATCGATCCAATGCAGTAAAACACTAATCATGCAAATCACCCAATCCGTGAAACACTTGCCAAACTAGCAAGACATGATAATGAGACATCCAAAGCACATTCTGAGGCAATTAGTCTCCATGACAGGATGTCACATCAGTATGCCGAGCTGCCTACTACCATCTTAAGAACATCCACTGTTTAAAAACTTTCTTGACACAAGAATCACTTGTAACTGTA
Organism: Paralvinella palmiformis; assembly: GCA_025642065.1. Lineage (NCBI taxonomy): Eukaryota > Metazoa > Annelida > Polychaeta > Terebellida > Alvinellidae > Paralvinella > Paralvinella palmiformis. The sequence goes on from JAODUP010000008.1 coordinate 771,033, forward strand.
GTTCATGCCTTTGTTACATCTCGTATAGACTATTGTAACTCCCTGTTATATGGCATATCTGATTATAACATTAATCGCCTTCAGCGAATTCAGAATAGTGCAGCTCGCATTGTAACAAATGCTAGAAAATATGATCATATCACCCCAATTCTTCAAAAAACTACATTGGCTACCTGTTGGACAGCGTATCCATTTCAAGATTCTGTTAATAACTTATAACTCTATTAATGATATGGCGCGAGAATACCTGTGTGAACTGGTTTCCATTAGAAAGTTATCCCGAAAACTCAGGTCATCCAGTCAGATACTATTGCAGGTGCCAGTGTCTCGGCTCAAGTCATATGGTGATTGTGCATTTAGTGTTGCAGCCCCCACTTTATGGAATAAGTTGCCAGCAAATATTAGAAATGCGTCGACTCTTGGAAATTTTAAGTCTCTTCTAAAAACACACCTATTTAAGGTCGCTTTCACAGATAAATAATTATTATCTTTTAAATCATTACAGGGTTTTTACAGACATATTATTTGGGGTATTATTATATTACATATTATTTCTACAGCGCCTTTGAATGGCTCCTGTCAGTAAGGGCGCTTTATTAAATATACATTATTATTATTATTATTAATTGCGATGACCCCATCGGTCAAACCGCACCGAAATATTGGCAGTAGACATATTTGAGTCTATTCTGCATGTTTATGTTGGTTACGGATGAAACATGCATTATATTGGCTGGATTATCAGACTAAATGTCAACAAAAAAAAAACTGAGCGATATATTCCAAACTTATTTCCTAGACTGTATCTCTATATATGACTTATCATTTAACTTTTGCAGTTTAGTGCTTGAACTATGACTTTATTTTTTCGTATGGGCGTAAGTCCAATGGAAATATGTCCTTGACCTGTTGTGCTATCCTCGGAATTCGATTTTTGCCCTTAATAATATTAATTCGTTACAACTATTGAATGATACATACAAATAAATCGATTCTGAACAGATTCGATCAATCAACCGATGTGAATATTGCAACAGTATCTTAAAAGGAAACCTTTTCGATTAGATAATTGAATTGTACATATTCAACAATAAAAGTAAATGTATGACATCTGATGATATAAGATGGTATGAAAGGTTTTTTACCGATAGCATTATAAAGTATGTACCTCAATTGAAATAGAGTGAAAAAACAACAATTTTGTTATTATATTTGAAATGTATTTGTATTTGACTGATGAAAAGTATTTGTGTTTATCAATAGACGTCTGCATCACATAATGATGACATAGTTATATTTATTTTAGCACAATTATAAATACCGTTGGCTGCTCTCTATATATATATATATATATATATGTGTGTGTGTGTGTGTGTGTGTGTGTGTGTATAGGGTTGTCACACGGTCTCCTGGGCTATCCGTGGTATTATATATATATATATATATATATTATATATATATATATATATATATATATATATATAATTTATTTTGTACTTTATACATGGTCTGCAGTACAATAATTTGTAGTAGAAATATTAACAATTTCTACAAAATGAAACGGAACAGGCATATAATCAACCAGTGCATACAATTAAGTGACATATATCGCTAAGACTTAGGTCTGTAGTCAATATTCCATCCCTTAACAAACACAATTCCTTTAGCAAAACACCATTAGTTACGCACTTCCCCTTATTATCTTAAGTATTGCTTATTCATCACTGAACAGTCACCACATTCATCTTCATTTAGTTTGGACAGCAAAAGTCTCCTATTAATCGATACAGGAGTTCGGGATGTCTTACATAGCAAATAACACAGATGAGTACAAATATTTTCACTTTTTGATAATGATTGATAAAATGACATAAATCGAGACATCAGTTCGAGATCAATACCATATCCTTCACATAAATGATTTAAAAATCTGCAATATGTTCTAATGGGGATATTCCATATCTTCCTGATACAATTTCTCCATGTAACATAACAATTCTTAACATCATTGGAATCTAACTGCCACAGAGGTGATCCATAATAGCTGGTACAATACGTGCGAAACATAAAGGCACGGACATCAGCTGAACAAAAACCAAATTTTGCCATGACATAATTAGTTCTTCAAATCAAATCTCGCCTGGCTTTGCGTATGCCAATATAATTAACATTATCGATACCAACTGGGTGACCAAGATGAGTTGCTACCCTCTGAATATGTAGGGTTTTCCCGTTCAAACATAGCGGTACCATCTTCTGGTACTTACTTCTCTCATCATAGATTATAAGATGACTCTTGCTCGAGTTAAACACAACGTCATATTCTTTACTAAAATCTTCACAAATTTTAAACGTAATACTCATTGAACCTGTATTTGGAGACAATAAACATACATCGTCTGCATACCCAAGACCTCCAAGAAACACACTGCCAATATAGCATCCAACATTTGAAACTTTAAGTTTGTACAATAACTCATCCATATAAATACAGAATTATATTGGGGAAGGTATCCCTCCCTGTTTCACACCATTAGAAATATTAAACCTATAACTATAGCATCCATTCCATTTAACCATCAAAGACTGATTAGTGTATAAATAAGCCAAGAAACGTGCAATTAGTAAACATAAACCACGTTTGATAAACAATCTAAATAATTTAACTTATTGGACTTATGCGTCCAACAGTACCAAGAAAACTGACGAGTCATTATTTGTGTAATAGTCAATTACTTCATGAAGAACAAAGGTACAATGAGAAGTAGAATATTTAGCTTTGAAGCCATACTGAAGATCAGAAGATATCAACACATATTTATGATTCTCGAGTGTAATATTATTAATTACTTTACAAACTATACTACCCAAGGCAATTGCCCTATAATTGTTATTATCGTTTACAGACCTTTTAAAGACTTGATAGCAACATATTATTTGGGGAAACACGTATCATAGCATTAAACAACAAGGCTAGATGTACATATAATTCAAAACATCCATTGATTAATGCATCGGAAGAGACATTTTCAATTCCATCGGCTTTATGAGGTTTTAACATCAGAACAGCATTTGTGACGTCATCTACATTGATAGTGTGCGACGCTTTTCGTGCAGCAGTTTTACAGGAGATGACAATATTGTTCTCCAACTCATTGCGTACCACATTCATATCGTTGACATCATATGATACACTATTATACGAGTGTTTGTATTTATTGGTAAATGTGTTGGTAATATCCCTTATCCTCATGGGCATCATCAACAACATTTGGAAAAACCGGAATGATTATTATTTATAAGTTTCATTTCACACCAAAAATTGTGTTTATCTTGGCTCTGTAGGACAGTTGCCATTTTTGTAGCCCTCCTATCGGATTGGTTCCGTTTAACTAATTTCACAGCCTGCTTATATTTAGCATGGATTGTACGCTTAATAGAAGAAATTAAACCATGATGCGGACATACATTGTAAAGCCAAATACGGTGCCAAAAAATCGATTGATCCTTGAAATGCCTTACATGATCATTCCAGCCCGCTATTTTAGGCTTACTGGTGGTTGGAATACATCTAGATGCAGCCTTTATACATGAAGCTATTATAGCACTATATTAATGATCAATATCATCCTCGTGTACTTTACAGAACATATTTTACAGTGTACTGCACCTAACGGTATGTCAAGCTTATTAAGTAGTTTGTACAAGACATGTTTATACACTAGAATATCAATCTCATCGACTTTTTTCATGACACTTTCTTAGTAAATATCTTTCTTCAGAGAGGGAATATTGCACATTTAATTTAATATTCATCACAATAGGACTATGGTCCGATAAATTATCTTCGTGTATCGCGAAATAATCACTAACATTTCCAGCGAGACTCTCAGACACAATAAACATATCAAGTTTTGACCTGCCGCCAGTGAAACTATTTTCGTATGTATACAGAACGTTATTTTCAACACACTCAGAACAGAATAAAAGAGCCTCATGGGGTATATAATCCATGTGACAGATAGTATGTAAGGAATTAATACGAGTCAAATCGGTATTAAAATCACCTCCAATGATAATGTTACATATGTCCGGGTAATTATTGCGAATATGGCAAATTCTAGTTAGTACATCGAGATATAATTGAGTATTTTCATGTTCTGTGTCGCATGGCATATATACATTGAATAATAATACTTTGGTCAGATCAACATCAACTGGTGTAAATTTGCATTTCAGATGCTTACTATACAGGATCGCACAGCCGCGTATGGTCGACCATACAACAAGTTATTGGGATTCATACCAGACGTGGAATGAACTAAGGAATTGAGATCATTCTCATAATACCAATGTTCTTGTATGATCAATACATCAACATTCTGCAGAAGTTTTATCATATAATCAATACGGTTATCCCCATGACCTATAGTATTCCATGATGCAATTACAAAGTGCTTTGTGGGTTTTTTTCCCATCACAGTTATTAAGTGTTACTACCATTACTAGCAGTCTGCCTAGACTCCCTTGGTACATAGAACCTTCTAACACATATACCAGTGGGCCAGGATTCTGGATCTAGTACTTTAGATAAACCAGATACACTAATTTCAACTCTAAAGCTGTTAAATGTGACATTTTTACTTGATACACGTTCAACTGACCTTACTTCGATACCATATGTGACAATATAGTCTTTGGTGACATCATCCGGAGTGTCTTTCTCGACTCGGTATACGAATATATCCCTGCTAGGTGCAGATGCTCCTTTGAATCCTCCGGCGATCACGCTGCGAGTTCCGGTAACTGGCTTAGGACGTGTTTTCCTGGTAACGGAATCCTTCATTGTATCCGCTCGGTTTGCTTGATGCACGGGAGACAAGTGATGTACTTCATTTAGTACGCCTAAGCCTGTTAAGGCCTTTAGTCGCGCACCGACAACTGGATTGTCTTTGGCCATGTTAATAGCGTCATTAGATGCTGCAAGATAGTCCAGAGACATGGTGTAGGTTTCGTCCGACAGGAGCCTCCACTGTTATGTTACTGGCAGTAACATTGGCATAGGTTGTGGGCGCCTTTATCTTCTCTTCGAGATTAATCATTCTGGTTACATTGACCGACAGCTCTATCTCTGCACTCTGGAGATTGTGTTCGAAAAGTCTCACTCTTTCACATATACTGACAGATAGTGATTCTGTTGGCTTGATCTTTGGAATTCGAATAAGTCCGAGTGGGTCTACTGCTATGCGGGGCAGCTTATTTACTGCATCTAAACCAGTTAAACCATCTATTATGTGTTACATCACTTTCTCACAAGATCGACAGTTGATCCTCGCTGGTAGACCTGTCTGATCAATCTGCCATAATAGCACCATTTTTATTTTATATCCGCGGCTGCAGAATTGTTAATGGAGTTCACCACATATACTAACACTGAATTCAAAACTACAGATACATAGTTATCATCACCTTTGTGGTTAGTTGTTTCACTATCGCTGTCTACAGCCTCATTGTTGGCTAAGTCATTAGATTCCCAGAAAGCACTGGCCATCTCAATCTTAAAATGCTTCAAAGCTATCCCATTATCAGGATCATCAATATCCACTCGAATGTCAGACTTCGACATCAATGAATGGGCCAACAAATACTTGACGCAGTTAGACACATCAGGGAATTTGTTATACAGGTTTCCCCGAAAATTCATTAACCTAATTATGGCAAAGCCCCCAATCGACGTAAATACACATTGCCTTCCTTCGGCCACTGCATAGAATTGTTTTTCGCAAGAACCAGTCATGCTGAACATGAATCAGTCACTTAGAACTCAAATTATTGCTAATTGAATTACTCATTACTGCTAGCCACCAATTGAGTGCAATAGCTTAGTTTCAAATGGCCTAAATATATTTACAATTTCACAAATCTCGGCAAGATAAATGTCAATCTAAATATACAACCGTGATCCTGATATGTTCATACATCCATACATACATTATTTGTCCATATTAATGACTAAATACTAGCAGATAAGTCTGATAATATACAGAACAGTGTGCACAATATGATCAACACCTCCTACCATACGTATTCAAATTGGCAGCACGCTGGACCACAGATCACAACCACCTGAGTTCGAATCTCGGCGTGGGCAAATCTGAAAGGTGTTTCATCTTTGACTTCGCTTCATTACCTTTGTAGGTTGCTCGGCCCATTTAGCCTACGATGCGCACAAAAGTGGCCGTAAAACATCAATCATCATCATCATCACACGGTCTCCTCGGTTTTCCCATTCTGTGCCACTTCACTGGCTCCCTGCTCAATCTCGCATCGTTTTCAAACTCTGCACTATTGCCTATCAAACTCCTTCTTCGGGAGAACCTTCATATCTATTTTCCACGCTTTCTCTAGCACCCAGGCCCAGAGAACTCCATTAATCTGGTTTTCACTTGTCTGTTCCCAGGGTTAAACTCATACCGGGACTCGTGCTTTTTAATCAAATAAGTCATCAAATAATATAGTTTCTTTCTGTCACCATTTGAAAACTCACCTTTTCATACTCGTTTATCGTTCCGAAGTTTCCTTTCTATCTGATCATTGTTGGTGAACTTTGCATCGTACCCGGACTATGAGTTTGCCCAAACCCTGCACTAGGTGCGCCACTGAGCTCGATTCTTTTCGAGGATATTGGCGCCATAGAAGTTTTGTAATTATTATTAGTATTATTATTATATATATATATATATATATATATATATATATATATATATATATATATATAGTTGGTTAGTTTGAGCGTGTAATAAAAATTCCCGATCTGTATAGTCGTTTATTAGATTAATGTTGTTGATATATTCCATTATACAATAACGTACCCATCTTACAAATGAAGTTTATATCGTTTATAGACATAACTGTATGTATGTTGGTTTGATATTTGTTTTTATTGACTGTCATACATTTAGACATCGAGTTTCACATCGGCTGCTGTTGCTATTAGTTTGTAAGGACGCCGATTTTAGGTGCGATTATATATTATCTTTTATCATTATGGCATTGTTAAGATTTGTTTTAAACTAGTGTTCGTGATTTAAATCAATTATTGTATGTCGTTTCACCGACACATTATCTTAATGCGATATGTGTGTTCTATAATCAGGTCATAAGAAATTTATATGTCATGTGATATTAACATGAGATAGCTAGATAGATAGATAGATAGATAGATAGATAGATAGATAGATAGATAGATAGATAGATATATAGATAGATAGATAGATAGATAGAGAGCGAGAGAGAGAGAGAGAGAGAGAGAGAGAGAGAGAGAGAGAGAGATTTTGCTTGTTTGTTCGCCTTTTAAAGAGATCAGATTATACAATCATGTTAGATTTCAATTTTAAATTTGATAAATAATCTCTGTTAACCGCCTGGAAACTAATTGGCCAGATCTGAGAAAGGAATCGTTTTAATTGATGCAACAAAATCGATCACCTTTAATTTTTTCCACCTCATTCAAAATTAAGTAAATTTCAGGAAATAGTTTTGGTCTTTATATAAACATCGTTTCCATCATAGGCTATATGGTACTTTATTTTCTGTCATTATATGAAGTATGTGATATCTTGACAGGCTAATCCGATCAACTCATCGGTGATGTAATCGTGTCTTTAAAAAGACAATCGTAGTGAAGTGAATTGAAGTTTATTTTAAATTTCCAACAAATAATTGTACAATAATAATATTAATATATAAAAAGCTTTCATAAGGTTAGCAAAAAAAAGGAAATTGAAGGATCAATGTAGCCTGAGCTGTCTTCCCATTGGCACCCTAAAACTAAGTAATAAAACATATGTAGGTGTCACATCACTGTCCGGCGCAAGACGTGGGGTGGTGGTGGACGCATGTTAAACAAATTCAAAAGTTCAGAAATAGGACCATCGTTTTGGGTCAAGTTTATTATTTTTTATTATGTACATACTAAATCAGGATTGTCCCACCAGTAGCCGACAGACCGATGACCGGTCCTTCTCATATAATTATTTAAAATTCGTAGGAAAGTTACTTAATGTGACTCACGTAGCCGAAGTCGGGACGATTACAAAACCAAAATAACTGATTACGATTACTTGACGTTATGACGATTGCGATTACATGAATAATGATTGTAATCGGTGTACATCAAGTAGCACCAAAGTTTCTCGTAGATGAAGCCGTTCTTACTCGACTGCTCTTAGATGATGACGGTGATGATGATTGATGATTTACGGCCACTTTTGTGTACATGGTAGGCTAAATGGGCCGAGCGACCTCCAAAGGTAATGAAACGAAGTCAAAGATGAAACAACCTTCAGATGTGCCCACGCCGAGATTCGAACACGGGTGGTAATGATCTGTGTGCCAACACGCTACCGTTAGTCAACGGAGGCGCCCTCGGGTACTTTTCATACGGCTGCATGCTTGATTTAATATGCAATGTCCCCTTTTCTTGATTTAAAGCCATCTATTGCAACTGCTCGTTTCTTTTACTAAATAACTGGGTCAAAAAATCTGATATAACCTTATTTTAAACAGTTCTAACATTTTATTGAGCTTAGAAGTAACTATATTCTATTATATCAAATGTTCTCGTAGCAAATCCATCATACTGTATACAATTTTATGACAAACATTATAAATACATATTTAAGGCACCAACTGATCGCACAAAATTGTTTTTAATCCAAATATCGGACATCATAATAAATATTTCGTGAGCAGATGGTGAAGGCACTTAAGCATGTGACAGCTGCCGTAACGGTTATAAGCATTGGTTATAATCATAATGCAAACATTGTGGATGTAAGTACTAGAGTACGAACTGTTTATGTGCCTATACGTTTGCATAAATAGACGTTTAATGGGTCTGGTGTGTGTTAGCTGTGTATAATAAGGCACAAGCACAGATAATCTGGAACCGTGAATTCACTCTGGACGTTTCTTCAGGGGACTAAATCCAGAGTAGCGACTTTTCATGCTAAGAGATGTTTAATGTCTCACCAGTCCCCGAGCTCTCTCTCTCCCTCTGTGTGTGTGTGTGTGTGTGTATGTGTCGTTGTCAATATTTTACACACACGCGTGCGCGCTCACACGCACACACACAAACGTAAACTTGCATAGCTACATGGCTGAAAGGAAGCATAGTTTGATGTAGTAAAAGTGGTATAAGTTCAATGGATTCTGTCAAAATTGTGATCAGTGGGAAGACAATAGGATAACTTTATAAGTGACGTATTTATCTTCTTAATTGTAACTTAGTCATAACACTTTACTTTGTTACTTTTTTAATTTAAATAATTTTACCATATCAAATTTGCTAGAGATTCATTAAAATGAACATTCTGATCAGTGCCAATGTTTTGATAACCGGCCCTAGTCGATTTGCATATTCATGAACATCCACCTAAACACAAAGGCCCTTTTAAATAACACTAATGTATTTGTTATATATAATAATAATGTTATTAATAAAAATGTATATTTAATAACACACATACACTCACACACACACTCACCGGAACACTTTATAGTAAATCTTTTGAGTTTTTTCTTCACTCTACAAAGTTGTATTGCTGTGTGTGATGATATATTGCGTACACTTCATGGCCATCGATTTCAGAGTACACGATGACGTCATATATTAAATATTTTCTTCAGTACTAAATCATATATAAACATAAATAAGATTATTTCAACTCTATGTGCATAACTGGCTGTCATTATAAATAATTACTGATCGACAAAGAAAAAAACATGCTATTTCGATTTCCTCGTATTTGTTACGAAAGTGTAAATATAGAATACTATATATTACACCACCACACAAAATGAGAATGTCATATAGATTCTGAACATGCCATTTAAATATCTTGGAAGTTTTTTATGTGTATGTGTGTGTGTGTATAAGTGTGTTTAATAGTGTTTGTACATATATATATATATATATATATATATATATATATATTATATATATATATATATATATATATATATATATATATATATATATATATACATATCATATACATATTTATATTTATTCTTATACCTATATCTAACCTATATACATACATGCATAATTTTGAGTCATAACAAAAATTGGGAAAACATAATACTCACGAATATGTACAAATAAATAAACTGTTCGTCTCTCTAATAATAATAACAATAATAATAATAATAATAGAAATAATAATAAAATAACAATAATAATAAAGACTATTCATCACATTTGTAACGTCCTTCTTAAAACAATAATAAATACAGCATTTGTTAAACGTTATATATCTGTCATGCTGCCTATGAAGCGCTACGGTGCGCCTACAAAGGAAATATGCATTTAATGCATATCGTATTGATTCTAGATATTTATTATATTTCGATGTGTGTAGCACAGATGAGGCTATGTCAGCAGCCAGCTCAAATGTTCGTTATCGATATTCAATAATAGCGATCACATCATTGGATGAGAATAACCGATAAAAATAAATTATACGCCTGCGCGTTGATACACGTCATCAAAACCGGATACACTTCAGCTATAAACTAAGTATGAAAATTGTCTTCTGGAGATTCAGGATCAGCCGTTCGCTGCTAGTGACTTGCCTCTTTATAACGGTGGTCATCCTGAAGATGGCTGAAAACAAATCCGGGAATCAGCCGATAGAAGACGCTGTCCCGAGCGATAATCAAAGCGAACAAACATTACAACTTGTTGACATCTCGTCAATGGGAATCATGGACATCAAGTTGGACATGCGAAACAGTAGGATAGAGATTCCGGAACAAACGAACTATCCAACATCACTGGCGTCCAGATCGGCTGCCACGGCGCACGACGAGGATAAGCTAATTACCATACTCTTGTGGAATCCGTTCTTCACGAATGAAGATTATTATTTCGGGATCGGACATCAGCCGTTCGTGGACAACGAGTGCCGAGTACAGACGTGTCGTACGACCAGGGATCACTCATTTCTCAACGAAGCCACGGCGATCGTCATACACGGACCTCGAGTCGATGAACCTCTCCCTCCCTACCGACCTCAAGGTCAGCTGTACGCCTACGTCCAGGCGGAGCCACATTACAACGGCAGCAAGACCTACCTGCCCACCATGGGCGACATGTTTAATATTACTATGACCAACCGGAGAGATTCCGACGTCTACATTGCTTATGGCGTGGTCGTACCGTCGAAGACGGCGGCCCGAAGTCGGGGTGATGCATTTGTCTCGCCTCTGAACAAACCCAAGAGCGTTGTGTGGGCCGTTAGTCATTGTAATACACCGGGGAGGAGAGAGCGCTATGTAGTAGAGCTACGTAAACACATCGAGGTCAGTATGTATTTATCTTGAACAAATTGACCTATATATATTAAAATGACGAGCAAAATGTTCTGTTGTCCTGATACATCGTTGACTCAGTTAGAACGTTAGAATATAAACCAATCAGTTTACTAGTCACTACCCCCTCAGCCATGTGTCCCAGATGAGATGAACGGACATCAAGGACAATCGGAGGAGTCGCTCATTTGAAATAAAATGTAAACATCTTTATTGATCCAGAAATCACCCAAGAAATTAAACGTATTTTATTTATATCACTTGCATTAATAGGCAATGCATACTTCACAACCATAAGCCACGTTATTGGTACGCAATTTACACGACTATAGTAGAGGAGAGGACACTGATTTAGTCACGAACTAATACAAGAATCATTTATCCCGAAATAATAATCTTCATTCTTGCATTTAATGATGACATAGTAAAATCTGAACTTATCAACAACCCTAAAGCTGACTTATCACAATTATGTGAACAATACCACACTACTCTTAAAACCTTACTTGACAAACACGTACCTGTCAGATCAAAATCCATAAAATTAAACCACCTGGATCATGGATATCCCCTGAAATTATCAATGCCAAAGTGCGTCGCCGATATTTAGAACGCACATAGAGGAAATCAAGCAGACGACTTAACAGGTCTAAATATACTAAACAGTGCCATATCTGCGATAGAATCATGAATAAAGCTAAATCTGACTTTTATAGGAACATGATCTCCAACAACTCTGATAATCCTTGTCAACTCTGGAACTGTATAAATAAGACTCTCCATAGAAAAGGTTCTATTTCTCTTCCCGCTCATGATTCAACTAATTCACTCTGCAAATTCTTTTCCCAAACATTTCAAGGATAAGATCACCCAAGTTCATGCTTCTTTTCTAGGTTCTGCTTCTAGTTGTAATATTGATTTTCCATTTGTACATCACCCTTGCACAGTGTTTAAACCAGCCTCACTTAATTAAGTTTCTAAATTGATTTTATCATCCCCTAATAAGTCCTATGAACTTGATCCTATGCCTACATTTCTGCTAAAATCTTGTCTTCACCCACTAAAACTCACCTTTTCAGACTTGCTTATCCTTCCTAAGTTTCCTTTCAATCTGATCATTGCTGATGAACTTTGCCTTGAACCCGGACTATGAGTTTGCCCAACCCCTGTACTAGGTGCGCCACTGAGCTGAATTCTTTTCGAGGATATTGGCGTTATAGAAGTTTTGTAATTATTATTATTATTATTATTATTACTACTACTATTGTTATTTCCGGTTTTGACGGTTTGAGCAAATTAGCATTTGTAAAGGCTTCAGACTGTGAACATAAAAAACGACGTGAAGGTGACCGGTAACACTTTTGTATATGTTATTTCTAAACCTATCTGCTTCCTACCGAAATAGCTTAAACCCGATGCCGTTTTTATATATTCCCCATTAAAAGTATATTATTTTTCATATTTCGGGGGGGGGGGGGAAGTCTTCATATCTGTGGAATGACGAAGTGTTTTCGACTTCATTCTTTGGGGACGCCTGTGTGTCGTTATTCAGGTCAAAGGCTGAAAACAAAAATCCCATGTATATTCGGTGATCAGATCCTGAAAATTAAAATTCCAATATTTACATAGATTCGTGCATATATTTTATAAGCTCGACGACCATTATACGTTATTTAACTCTAAATCACGTATTCATCTAATGTTATGAAACGTAGCTAAACGTTCTATCATAACTAGATCGTAAATGTCATGTTTATGCACTAAGCCCCGACTAACTAGGAGACAGTAATATCGATCGATTGCCAATAACCCGAACAAAAACATTAACGTCACATGGGAATTATGTCATCTGAAGACGGAAAATGATGTTGATTTTATGATTCGTGTTTTACGGCCACTTTTGTGCACATTGTGATCTAAATGGGCCAGGCGATGATGAAACACCTTTCAGATATACCCAAGCCGAGATTCGAACTCAGGTGGTAGTGATCTGTGATCCCAAGCGTTACCAATTAAACCACGGAGCCTCCTTGAAGACAGAACAGGGTTTTCCAGCGGACGATCGTAATTGTTTATATCTCGCGAATATATGTCGTAATGACCTAAAAGCGATTATAACAATGTACTTTATGTCAACATTAAAAGTTTATGTTTTTAACTCATTCCCTTTGTTTCCAGGTTTAGAAACATTCTTGCTCTATCTCCTCAAATTCTCTTCCTAGTTGGATTTTTAGAAAATACATTCATATATTTCATAATAATGTTTAGTGTTTTGGTATCCAAATGGCAGTCAATGCACCTTAGATTTAAAGTTTATAGCGGAATAAAATGCCATTATCTAATTTCTACAAGTTTAGTCAGATGATGATGAATTGATGTTTACGGCCACCTTTGTGCACACGGTAGGCTGAATGGGCCGAGCGACCTCTGAATGTAATGAAGCGAAGTCAAAGATGAACCAGCCTTCAGATATGCCCAGCCGAGATTCGAGCTCAGGTGGTAGTGATCTGTGATCCAACACGCTACCGTTAGACCACGGAGGCGCCCCACAAGTTTATTCAGACTTCAAGGCCACATATACAAAGGATTTGCCATCGAGCGAGATTCAAATGAAATCGACCAAAACCACAGTACATATTTTCGTAGCCAAAAAAAAAAATACAAGAAATAAGACTGATTTGCACAAAATTCAAAATGTGCTCCTAACACTATGAATCCAAAATTACAGTTACCACAATAGCTAATGATATGAGATATGAAAGCCATCCTACAAAAAATTTATAAGAACGTCCTACGTGTATGCGCTTTATTTTAGCAACAATTCAGACAATGTTTTTACAGATTAAGCCCATAGATTTGACGATTTAGCGTGCAATACTGCTTAATATTTAATGCTCAATTGCTGCAAGGTTTGTTTTATTTGCACAGCGATAACTTTATTTTACCTATCTAAATTCTTATGAAAACGATATGCTATCTATCTGTCTATTTTGTGATCTATGTCTATCCGTCTAACTATTTCGTTTAAACCGGTATTTATAAATCTCGCTTTCGTTCTTTTAAACGGTATAATAAGTAAAATCGTTTATAACGAAACATATTTCGCATAAACCCGTTTACTGCGAGGTATTTACCTCATCTGTTGAGGCCAGAATTAACGTGTATTACCATTTATATTTCAAAGTACCAAATATAACACACCTCAGTGATAGCCTATCAAATCTTACTCATTTATTTTCTAATCTTGGCCACAATTTTGAAATAGCCACTGATTTTAGTTACCTGAGAACACCCATCAGCTGATAGTTTGTTGATTTCTCTACCGACTGAGAAATAAATCCAATTATATATTATGACATAAAAATGTGGAAAACTAAATCAGCTATATATAAATATACCCCCCTCCATCTCCCCAATAAGATAGTGAAGATGAAATAGACACCATTGTCAGATGTATGTGATCGTCAATTCCCTGCTGATAATTATTTTAACACAACTAAAAACAAACGTTTAACAAATTGTTGTTATGAAGTAATTAATTGTCGTTGATTATCGTTGATTACTAATTATGCGTAGTTCACTTAAACTTAATTATTCGTGAATATAGTTTATGATATATAAAGTATTGACACACACACACACACACACACACACACACACACAATATATATATATATATATATATATATATATATATATATATAATTATATACATACACACACATTTTATAGTCGTGTTTTATTTATATTTAATCACCTTTGAACAAACAGGAAAATACGTCATATAATCGTCATTTCCAATCTTCATTGTTCCATCGATGTCGTGCATTAAGTTTATAAGGGGAGCCTCGATGGTCTAACGGTTAATGGGGTTAGCCATAGATCTCAACCATCTGAGTTGAAATCTCGGCGTGAGTATGATTGAAGTGTGTTTTGGAGGTCACTCGGTCCATTTAGCCTAGCTCGTGCACAAAAGTGAAAGTAAAACATCATCATCATCATCATCTTTTATCATCATCATCACGTTTATAAACCACGCGCTAAATGACGCGTACGTATTTGTGAGCTCCGGTGGCCTAGCGGTTAAGCACCCGGCACTTGGTGCCAACGCTCACAGGTTCGAACCCCGTAAGAGGTCGAAACTTTTCCAGAAATTAATTTCTCGGCTCACACATCGTGGTGGCTGACCACGTTAAATGGCGCTGCCGTCTCCACTGAAATATTTAAAATAAAGGGGGACGCTAAAAACCCCCTGAGGAGGTAAAACACTGTAGCAGTGACCACCCTCAGGCTATTTCGGCTCCATCTCTCCGTACTGCTCGCCTGTGAGTGGTGGGGGAGAAGGTTTCTCAACCACTTGAATATAGAGGCTGTGCCGAATAAGCGACAGCCTGGAGATTCTCCCCGAACAACAAAACAAACAGACGCGTACGTGTAAAGATTGTTAGCACACCACAAACAATAATTGTATTCTGTATATTTTCAATCGATGACCAAAGTTATCTTAATACGATGTATAATATCATAATATTATCTTACAAACAGGTCGACGTATACGGTGCCTGCGGGACGCTGGCCTGCCCGAAGAGCGACGAATGTATGGACATGTTTACCAGGGAGTACAAGTTCTACTTGTCGCTAGAGAACCATTACTGTAAAGACTACGTCAGCGAAAAGCTTTACCGGACCTTGGAGTATGACATCATTCCGATCGTATTCGGAGGTGCTGATTACACGAAGGATGCGCCGCCACATTCGGTTATCAATATTCTCGATTATCCGCGGCCGAAAGATCTCGCCGACTACCTGGACTACCTGAGCTCGAACGAAACGGCCTACAACGAATACTTCGAATGGAAGAAACATTACTTCATCGAGCACTTCAGACACGTGATCTATGGCGGCGTTTTCTGTCGGCTGTGCGAAATCTTGCACGATCCGGATTACCGATACAGGAACTACACGGATCTCTATTCGTGGTGGGTGGACGGTATGTGCGACCCGAACGTGATTGGACGAATGGCCAGAAAGTATAACTGGTTCGAAGAAAATATCAAATTTCCCATCCAATGATCGAATATTATTATACAATTCAATAATCATAATTTATGCGAAAATCCGAAACAAATTTTAAATGGCGCTAGTTTTAGGAAGGTCATGTTTGCTCAATCAGATAATCCTGGTTGTCCATGGATCTTTTGATGATCCATCTTTTGGTGCTAGTGATTCGTGAAATGATCTTAAAAACAAAGAAAATAAAATGTCTTAATTCTGTTTATTTCCTCGTTACTTTTAAACTTTTATTTCTGCTGTTTTCAGGTTATGAATATTTTATTTAGAAACCAAAACAGGTGTATTCCAACCTAGCCTAAGTGCACGTAATTTGTTTTTAATTTAACTTCATGTTTAAGTGCATTCTTTCTGTGAAAGAATCCTTTCATTTGATTAGTTTATTAAAAGGATTCGTGATTTCAGAATATAATAAAAAGAACCATTCCTAGTGTGTACACGGACAGAATGAGTACCGGTATGTTAGTTGTACTATTAGGATGACATTATGTGTGTACTCACAGTGCAGAAGTACACTGACACAGATATTAAATAATATTGTGTGAACACTTTTTTATTCAACAAAAAACTGGAGAATCCCAGTTACTTGTTCCAATTAATCAGTGTGATTGTAATTGAATTATAATGTTGAAAGCTAATAATTTTTTAATATAATTTATAATTGAGATATGTGAGAAAGTGTGATGTTTAAACCAAAAATAAACCCCAAAACACTCATCATCGAGAAGGTGTTGATTATTGGTTATCACAGTGAGTGATACCACAGTGAGTGAGTGAGTGAGTGTTTAGCAAAACATCGGCACAGAGGGTGATATGGTGTTTTTCCCCTTTTACTGACCCAATCTAACATGCAGGACCATATAGAATATCAGTTTGAACAGAAACTGGTAACTTCTTAATCATACACAACAAACATGCTAAACATTCCTGTCGAGATAACTGTTTTGTGACATCAGATCCAAAATGGACACAATCGAGTAATTTGACGGATATAATAACTTCGCAACTAAAAGTTCCGTATTTATATGAAAGCATTTTAGGTGTGCTTTTTTTAGGTGTAGGAGAAATCTACGTTATCATAATTTCATTGCCATAAACATATATGTAATTTAAAAGGTATTGGTAAATTCCATTTCACCCCAGATGATATAAAATATAAACTGCCACCTATCATTATAGGAACATATAGTTAGTTACCTATACTCAGAATAGCGAATACATTTCAGATAATTATTGTGGCTAGTAAATGAGAAATTTTTAGTTGTTGATATCCAAAATTGATTACTTCTCTATTTTCATCTGAACTTACAGTGTAATAATGGAGCGCTTAAAGTTTAATGTATGACATAGAAATGTCTTGTATCGATAGCTTTAAACCAATGTTTTTGATTGTATTGTATGTGTCAGTTTTGATTAAGCCGTTAATTAGCGTGTTATTTACCGTTTGATAAACAAGAAGTTTTCCAGATAGCTTATTGCTGAGTGTGCACACGATTTGACGATGTACTCAACGACAAACGAAAATCACTGCCACTGATATGTATCGTGTTGTTGATGTATCTGTTACGACATGTAGTTGTTAAAACTTATCTTAAAGTATAAATGACATTTTACACGCCTTCTGATTCAAAACTAAATTCTGTTGTTTATATATATATATATATATATATATATATATATATATATATATATATAAATACGTTAATCCGGATATGTTTATCCGACAAATCCACCTTCCGACACATTATTGTCTCAGACGGATTTAACTTCATTATATATGGCTCTTTAATCTGGACAAATCGCATTCTGACTCCGACACTTCATTTCGCCAACGGAATGTGACTTTTCATGTAAAATGACCTCGACTAATCCGATCAACACGAAACATGTTGCAAAATATGTTCAAACGTAGTTCAGTCATGCAAGACACACCATGTTGTCAGTAATGGTTATTAACTGCCCACCCGAAAATGCTATATCGTAACCAATTACAACCGTACTTGACCATACACACCACAGGCGGTGCTTCCATTGCCTATGGCTATCTCATAGCCAATCATAATCATTCATGGCTAATTACAAACACAAATGTGTGATCTTTTCAATGAGCAGATAATGAGTTAATCTGATGGCACGAGTATTTCTTTGTAATGTCTGTAATTAACAAACATCCAAATTATCAATGGTTTCAATGCCATTCCGTATCATTACCCACGGTTATTGCATATTGGTTTAAATATGGAGTTAAAAGCTACGTGCTATCATGAGAAATCAATACCAGGTGGCTGTGCCCAATAGGCGACAGCCAGTGGCCTCTACCCCAAACTTCAATAAGACAAGGCTTGCTATCAGATTCACTTCTATGGCTGTCGAAATAATAATAGAGCAATATGTCAAGTCCAGTGAGAAAAAAAGGCCGTCGCGTTGATATTTCTGCTGCCCAGAAGCGTGACATCTGTCAACTAATTCCGCTAAACAGACCTTTATGTTGGATTTTTATTCTGGCCATTTGTTGTTATAATTGTTGAATATAAATAAATACACCACGAGGTTATAAGTGTCATTGTGTTTTCAATGGATGTTGCGTATTATTTTTGTATATATATTGGCACTGGCTTAGAACATCAACACCTAAGCATACCTATACCTCCATATACATAAATAAAACTATGCATACATCAATCTAAATATAACATGTTCTACACATCCACGTATACGTAGACCTATACATGTGTCTTGGCTACTCATCAGCCTGTGGGGAACAGCTAATCCGCTTTTCGGACGCGACAAATATGCCACGCCCACAAGGAAGCGGCTACATGCCTGCTACGTACATTTATATGGCTCTTAATCTGGACAAATCGCATTCTCACTCCGACACTTCATTTCGCCAACGGAATGTGACTTTTCAGTGTAAAATGACATCGATAATCCGACAACACGAAAATGTTGCAAAATATTTCCACTAGTTCAGTCATGCAAGACACACGGATATGTTGTCAGTAATGGTTAATTAACTCGCCCACCCGCAATAATTGCTATATCGTAACCAATTACAACCGTACTTGACCATACACACCACAGGCGGTGCTTTCATTGCCTATGGCTATCTCATAGCCAATCATAATCATTCATGGCTAATTACAAACACAAATGTGTGATCTTTTCAATGAGCAGATAATGAGTTAATCTGATGGCACGAGTATTTCTTTGTAATGTCTGTAACAAACACAAATGTGTGATCTTTTCAATGAGCAGATAATGAGTTAATCTGATGGCACGAGTATTTCTTTGTAATGTCTGTAATTAACAAACATCCAAATTATCAATGGTTTCAATGCCATTCCGTATCATTACGCACGGTTATTGCATATTGGTTTAAATATGGAGGTAAAAGCTACTTGCTATCATGAGAAATCAATACCAGGTGGCTGTGCCCAATAGGCGACAGCCAGTGGTCTCTACCCCAAACTTCAACAAGACAAGGCTTGCTATCAGATTCACTTCTATGGCTGTCGAAATAATAATAGAGCAATATGTCAAGTCCAGTGAGAAAAAAAAGGCCGTCGCGTTGATATTTCTGCTGCCCAGAAGCGTGACATCTGTCAACTAATTCCGCTAAACAGACCCTTATGTTGGATTTTTATTCTGGCCATTTGTTGTTATAATTGTTGAATATAAATAAATACACCACGAGGTTATAAGTGTCATTGTGTTTTCAATGGATGTTGCGTATTATTTTTGAACATATATTGGCACTGGCTTAGAACATCAACATCTAAGCATACCTATACCTCCATATACATAAACAAAACTATGCATACATCAATCTAAATATAACATGTTCTACACATCCACGTATACGTAGACCTATACATGTGTCTTGGCTACTCATCAGCCTGTGGGGAACAGCTAATCCGCTTTTCGGACGCGACAAATATGCCACGCCCACAAGGAAGCGGCTACATGCCTGCTACGTACAATTTACCTTGTATTAACAGTTCACACACCAGGAAGTGGGTAGCCGTTATTGCCATGTTACTCATATTAGAAGCTGTGTGTGTGTGCGGTTGTGTGAATCAATATATATATATATATATATATATATATATATATATATATATACCATTATGTTAATGCAACTATGGTTGTATGAAATATTTTAACATTTCTATTTTAAGAGTGCAAGTTTTAACATGTATTTATCCAAATTGTATACATAAGTAAATTGAACGTGGCGGGAATAATATATATTTTCACCTAATTAATTTATGTCCATCTTAACTAGTTTTGTCTTGCACTTTTTAATGCAAATTTAATAATGTTTGTCATTAATGTTATCTGTTTACATTTTATCAACTAAAAATAAACATGTCTTACTCTTTTTTTGCATTTGAACCATTGAGTACCACTGAGTCCCTTGGAATGTGTTCAAATAAGGTATAGGGAACATGAGGGATTAAATCGACAACAAAATGTTTTCCACAAGCTTCAGCTATCCGTGGAAGAACACCAATATTAAGAAACTACCCTGACGTAAGAAATGGGCTTATAACAATGTAACGTTTACTGCAGGAGGTGTGACATCGATGGTGTTGTTCCTCTGGGAGTAGACGATGGCTTGGTATCAAGTGATCCAGCTAACAAGACGGACATACAGAACAAACAGTTTAGAGCACATAATCACCAATTTAGTTATGAAACACCTCAGACATCACAACATATTGACATATGAAATAACACGGATTTCGTAAACAACGATCATGCGAAAGTCAACTCATCCTGACAGTAAGGAACCTTTCTCAGATATCGATGACAAATCCCAGCGGGACGTCATTCGTCTTGATTTATGCAAGCATTCGACAAGGTCTCACATGTTAGAATACTACTGAATACCACACACTATGGAGTGACAGGCTTTACGCTTTGATGCATTGAGCAGTTCTTGACAGGAAGACATCTAAAAGGTATCCTGATCAAGTGAACACTCAATCACCGCAGACGTCACGTCAGAAGTTCCTTCAAGGAACGGTACTGGCGCCACTGCTATTACATACCTGTATCTCTTACCTGTGTATGTTGTAAGCTAATAGAGCACATAATCACCAATTTAGTTATGAAACACCTCAGACATCACAACATATTGACATATGAAATAACACGGATTTCGTAAACAACGATCATGCGAAAGTCAACTCATCCTGACAGTAAGGAACCTTTCTCAGATATCGATGACAAATCCCAGCGGGACGTCATTCGTCTTGATTTATGCAAGCATTCGACAAGGTCTCACATGTTAGAATACTACTGAATACCACACACTATGGAGTGACAGGCTTTACGCTTTGATGCATTGAGCAGTTCTTGACAGGAAGACATCTAAAAGGTATCCTGATCAAGTGAACACTCAATCACGGCAGACGTCACGTCAGAAGTACCTTCAAGGAACGGTACTGGGGCCACTGCTATTATTACTGTTTATCAAAAGCTGCCCCCAAAGCCTCACCTCAAGTGATATCCTGATCGCATATGTTGTATTCTCTATCTCAGCCCTTCTGCAAGACGACCTCAACACCCTATAACGCTGTGAGAAACAATCACTTATGGAATTTCACGCCGAAAAGTGCCAGCAAACGCAGTATCATTCAAGGGGATTACCGTATCCATGATCATACCCTGACAACCACCGACACTGACAAGTATCCTGGCGTGGAGCTGGACAACAAGCTTAGCTGGTAGAGACACAGTCAGACAAGAGCCCGTAATGCTGATGCCACACGTGCTTTCCTCCAGAGAAATATGCGAACATTCCCAAGAGACACTAGGACCCAGTGTTATTCAACACTTTAAGATCCATCATGGAATACCCAAGCAACTATTTGGGACCCTCACACATTGCAACAGTAAAGTGGGAAAGGTGAATCCATAATTTGATGTGTAATATCAATATTATGAAAATATCTATTATGATATCTTTTATTTGTCCCATTGGATCCCGTGACCTCCAAAACATGGGTAAAGACACCAAGATGATGACAATCGGGGTACTTCGAGCCGAGTTATTGACAAAAACCGGTTTCGTAGCGGCCATTTTGAATTTTGTAATGGGATCCGTTGAAGTGACGTCGTGGTTCCCACAATTTTTTAAATCAGCATACTTAAAAAAACCTAGGGCAAAGTTTCATGGTTATTTCCAGAAGTACACACCCCGATCACATATTCGCTCCACTAGGGATACTAACACTGTAAAACGCCTTAGAACAGCTATCTAACTGAATAGGGCGCTATATAAATGCCACGTATTAATATAATATATAGCAACATTAATAGAAGGGGGTCAAATTGTGAGCTATGTCTTATACAGAATCTACAAATAGAAGTGCGTGGCGGGGTAATCACGATTATGTTTATACTGAATATCCCACCAATATATATGCATTGCTCTGGAAATTTCCAAAACAGTATCTAGATATTCCGGTGTCAACCTAGCTTTTTAAATATTCGGCTCGTTCCTAAACCAAGGCTCGACGAGGTGAGACATGGATGACCTGTGTGCCGACAGCTGTATGATTTGTGATCTATGGGTATTGACCTACCATAGATGAGGATATCTGCTTCTTCACCCTTCGCCCCTCCTGGGATATAGGTCATTGACAACAGTCTTCCAAAGTCTTCTGTCCTGGGCTTTCTTTTCAAGCTCCCTCCAGCTGTAACCTGTCCTCTTTATGTCTGTCAAGAGATCCTTTCTCCACGTATTTCTTGGGCGACCTCTTTTTCTCTTTCCTTGTGGGTTCCATGTTAGGGCCTGCCTGGTGGTAGTTGATGCTGGTTTCTGGTGCGTGACCAATCCACCCCCATCGTCTCCTTCTGATCTCATCTCCAGCATTCTGTTGGTGTATTTTCTCCTACAAGTCGTTGTTATCGATGGTGTTTGGCCAGCGAATTTGGATGATTCTTCTCAGACAGTTATTAATAAAGGTCTGTAATTTCTTGGTGGTGGTGTTAGTTGTCCTCCATGTCTCTGCTCTTTACAGTAGTACAGACTTCACATTGGAGTTAAACAGGCGTATCTTTGTGTGTAATGACAACACTTTGGAGCTCCAGATGTTCTTGAGCTGTATAAATGCTCCTCTAGCCTTGCCAATCTTTGCCTTAACATCCGCATTTGTACCACCATGTTTCTCAGTAATACTACCCAGATACGTGAAGGTCTCTACCTCGTCAATTTCATTTCCTTCCAGTTTGACTGGCTCCATGCTGACTGCATTTACCTTGAGGATTTTTGTTTTGCATTTATGTATATTTAATCCCACTCGTGAAGAAATGGCTGCCAGTTCACTTGTCTTCTACTACATCTGTTGATGGCTGTGGGACAACAGTGCTAGGTTGTTGTCAAAGTCCAGGTCTTCAAGTTGCGTATTTAGTGGATATCATAATCCAGCCGATGACCAGAAGGAAGAGGAATGGGTACAGCAAGCAACCCTGTCTAACTCCAGTCTTCACTTTGAAATGCTTCGTTAGTTGTCCACTATGTATTACCCTGCAGCCTGTTCCTTCATAACTTTTATTAATCAAGCTGACCAGCTTGGTCAATATGCCCTAATGTGTTAGCAGTTTCCATAGTGTATCACTGTTTATGCTGTCAAACGCCTTTTCGTAGTCAACAAAGTTGATGTAGTGGAGAGTTCCAGTCCAAGGATTGCTCTACTATGATGGATAGTGTTGCAATCTGAGCACATGGTCTGTTTGGGCGGAATCCAGCTTGTTGATCTCTCAGCCATGGGTCCATTTCACCTTTCATTCTTTCCAAGATTATTCTGTTGAAGACTTTCCCAGGCACTGACATAAGTGTCTCTGCTACATAACATCAATTTCGGTTATTATAGTCTACCAACTATTATTCTTCGGTTTCACTTGGTAGCACCTATAATGGCTTCCAGCAAGATAAAAGAAAATGTTGCCTGGCTGGGATTTGAACTCAGGTACTGGAAGTCTGTAACCAACCATCGCACCCCCCACCAGATGGCTGGAGACGCACAACAATATATGAAATAACGAGGTCATCAGTGTTAACTGTTTATTAGGATACATCGATGTTTATGTATTAAATGATTTGATAATATTTGTATTACTGTGTGGCCAATACATTACTAGGCCAATACTACGGCGAGTGCTAGGCAACTGGGAAGGTTTTCTCCACCAAATATGCCATCTATTGTAAATTACAAATTTATTTAGAATTAGTTCCTATGGTGAAGCAGTAAATTACAAACCATATGCATCTCCCTCATTTGAGGTAGCTAAGCCACGTAAAATAACTTCCATTTCGGACATTATAATTATTATTATCAAGGCTATATCTGAGGGGTGTTTCATCTTTCACTTCGCTTCATTACATTTGGAGGTCGCTCGCCCATTTAGCCTACCATGTGCACAAAAATTGCTGTAAAAACACCAACATAATTCTCATAGCTATAGGTTGAGAGCTGTTGTACGACTTCCCAGTTTCATGTTCAGCTGTTGGCAGCCATCGGTGAAATAAATCAGTACTTGGTCATAATCATTAAGATGGTGAAAACCGTTACTCTATGGATAGCTATAGACAGAACGTCCGAGACAAACTAAGCCACTTTGTATATCTGTGATAGATAGACTGCAGTTAAAAGGTAGACAATAAACTCTGCCGCAATATTGATTCAGTGAGAGATATTTCATGTCTACTTCTGTAACTTAACCTAACATTTAATCAACATCTATCCGACTTCGATGTTTAAAAGAAACAAAGTCAGGATAAGATATAAGACGGTATTTATTCATATCTTCCTTTTTCAATCTATAGCTTTTAAGCAACAGAGGTATGCTTGGCCTGTTCAAATTGCCACTAACTGGTTAACAACAGCTGTGTTTTATTTATTTAAAACTCAATTTCTAAGCTTCAGTGCTTTTAAAAAATAAATAAATGACATTAATCAATGAGTTAAAATCTCAAGTGTGACGAGCAGCACTGTTTATACTAGCAGTTTACATGATTGCAAATGTACTGGCATCTATACATATATACAAATCTGGGTTTAAAATCCGGAAGGAAATATATTTTGGTGTCCATTTCATTTATATGTGTGAAAAACATATAATTATTTCTGTGTGTTAGAAATTAAAATTATTTCAGCTGGGCCAATTACTGTCAATTTCATTCAACCTATGCACTTCAACCACTGATGTAGAAAGCAAAGAGCAATGAAATTTTGTTCATACATTCTCTCTCTATCACACACACACACACACACACACACATACACACACACACAGAGGGGGGATACACACCATATATATACATGCTGCTACAAGAAAGAACAAGAAAGTAGATAATTCATTCTCACCATTCGGTGATTTATGAAACAATGGTGACAAAACATACAGTACAGAATTGCCATATAACAGGACACATTCTAAACTGGTATTAGCTGACAAGAATCAATTATGGCATGCTGCTTGTATGAATAATTTCACATACGTACACGCAGTTATTCACTCTATAAACTCCCACCCACTCACAATATCACACACACACACACAGATATAAAAATAACTATTTTCTATTTGTTTAAGGTTCCAGCCCATAAAATGCGTAACTCCGCAATGAGCTAACTCCTGAAAGAATTATTCTGATGTCTTATAGCATTTCCATCATCAGACATCCCTTCATCATAAACTGGAGATAAACATGATGCATAATGGGGACACTGTAATGAGCTAAATCGCTTTGATGTCTCCTCTCTCTCTCCAACATCCCTTCACCATAAAATGGTGTCAAATATGAATTTAGTTGAGTTGCTTAGACTAGACAATGGTTACATCTGGGACATATGGCTGAGGGACAACTGTCTGCTGAAACATCCCTTAAACTGGATATGCAAGTCGGATTCGAATCCACAACTTGGAGGGTTCACAGCTAACCACTGTGGCATCAGAGTACCCAGTATTAAATATGATGAAAAATAGTGACTGACATTGCAACAAAATGTGTAGGTAAGTGACACAAATCCCAATGATGTAACAGGTATCTCAGTTATAAATGATTAGCTGCTTCGATAAAATTTATTATTGTGCAGTATGTGCCTAAACAAGGCAGCTATATATTACCTGAGGGATTTAGCTACTTTGGTGGGTTGAATATGTCCATGAACCAGATGGAAATCGGATATTTTAAAGTCCTTCACCCAAAAAGGAATTGCAACATTTGGGATTCGGACTATAAGAGATATTTTAAACAAATGTACATAGATGGTTAATATAACTTCACAACAACAACAGGTAAAGGTTTCCATAACTACCACACAGAACCATCTGCATTAGTCATAAAGTGAATTTAGTTAGTTCTACAAAAATAATTTACTCATATGCAAATATTCATCACATGTGCACACAAGTTGTACTGTGAGTTTTTCACACACACACACATAAACACACACAATATCAAAAGATTATCTCGGATTATGTAGGGCAGAAGGCTTGATAAATGTGTTTTTTTTTAATTATGTGAGCACAGAGTTTTTGCCAAGGTGCCACACTTCACAAGCTAATGTTTATCAACCAAATTAGAACTACAACTGATACAATCTTGTTATACAAATACTGCGGAATACAAACTGTGATCATAAAAAATGGCTATTTAAGATTAAAATGTTCAGTTGCACCCAATCAAGCAATGATCTTCATTTGTAAAGAATATCATAGTGTCCAGGCTTGTAGAGGAGGTATATCTGGGGAGTGGTGCCCTCTGGAAACACATGTCCTATGACTGAATCATCTGAACCACGATCCAGATATTCAACTTGTATGGAGACTCCTGTAGCTGCAGTCAGGGCACTGATGTGTATATGATCACTTTCCTTGCCCATTGGTTCCACTTCCTATAAGGCCATGGCAAATAATATAAATAACAATTATTTTTAAAAACAAATAAATTAACGTTTAAAGGAACAATTCATCCTCATATAATATGATTTAAAAGTGTAATGCTAATAACAGTAACCCAAAATCGCGCAATAAAAATCAAGAACTCTACTTGGTATCATAGATATAAGGAAATAAACTTAAATATTGCAGGGTAGCCATTGTGGGTTCGTCAAATACCAGACTGTATGACAGGATGGAAAAAGGTCATGTGTTCTGACCTCAGATGGCACAAGGATTAATGTAGCCATCTCGGTTCCAATAAAGTCAGGTCACAGATGCTCTGGTTTATTTATCCTCATGACATTACCCGATACCACCCTCGGCTAATTTCCATAAATCTGACAGCTCAGTAGGTTTTTCTTGTTACAAAAGTACAAAACAATGTTCACATGCTATTTCACTATATAGTTTTCTTTAGCCATTTCAGTGACATATGAGGCTGTTTGGACCAACTATACTGTAATATTCATTCATTACTACGCTTTCGTTCCAAACGTACATGTTTGGCTGACCCCTGTTCACACCGTTATAACTGGGTAATTTAAACAGCTCATATTAAGCGACATCATATTTCACGAGCATCCGGTTTGTGTCTGGCTTCAAAATGGCAGCTCCCACACCCTATTAATAGTCAATTAGCCCACATTTTGAACTGGACTATTTATTATGCAGTTGATCGTGTTCATACTTTTACATCATTTATGATTCGTGTGAGCATATATTTATTAGTCGTGAAATTTTAAAAGGAAGCTGTTCCTTTAATCGGAGCTACTGGGCTCATTCATAAATCTGTCTACTAAAGTTATAAGCGACATTTTCTTAATCAGAAATGTTTTACTAACTTGACTGCAAAACTCCTGAACACTTCTTCCACCTTCAACAAAATTACTGTAAAATTCATCTTCTTTCTGCAGATGACCTGATACTAACAATCTAGATATAAAATGAAATTATAATTATTATTGAAGAAATGTACATGCATTTTAAAAATGGGAAAATAGGATACCTAGATTGTTTGAATGGACGGATCCAGGCAAAATGCGTTGCATCGGTTACCAACTGTGGTCTCGGGATAGAAACACCCGCTATTAATAGAGGAAGACAACCTTTCACTAAGAGTAAATACTAGAAATCTTTCTGCAAATTATTTCATATTACACGGAGATGGAGACTAGTAATTCAGCTGAATGACCGTGTCTTTCCAAAGGATTTAATTTAACACAATATTTATAAGGATATAACCCAATAACTGAGCGGATCGATCTTTCCAGATGAATGATACAGCTAAGTCTTCATTATTCATGTAGATTCATAGGGATTTTTAGCATAGGTTTCAATTGATTAAATCAATTATTTTAAAATTAAACTTTTAGCAGAATGTAAATTGATTTTAATGAAGATTTTTAAATATTTAATGTAGATTTAAAGGTTTTGAAGTTTTGAAAATATTAGTTTTACTTGTACCTGGGAACCAATCATATATGTATCACTTGTATATTATTTTTTTATTACATTAGAGTATTAACATCCTTGACATTTACATGTAAACATTACATAAATGGCTGATTCAAAAAATTAAACAGTTCACTTTCAATACAAGATATCATGCATAAATACCAAAGTTACGGTAACAGGAATCACCTATTGAATTATTATCTATGTGATCATTGATTTTATCCATTCAGATTGTCATGTCAGATGGCAAAGGTTCTAAACAAAAAGTTTATACTAAAGACCATGACAATCATGGAAATCATGCTGAACATTACTTAGTTTAGTGGAATATATCTATTGGATGAATGAAGTCTATGGTATTCCTATTAAATGCAAAATTATGCTCTGGAGATCACATAACCTTAATGGACTATAAATAAAATACAATTATAGCTGGTAAATAGTCTATATACAGCTTTTCAGTAAGAGATTTATCAGCCACTACACGTGTAATTCACCACGCAACACAGTGATTCTTAGACTTCTAACCCGAGACTGTAGTGTGAAATTCAGCCGCATTGTCTAATTTTAAAACCAACACATGGCATAATGCATCATCTGTATCAAACCAAATGTCAGTAAAACATGTCATGTTTTTTCTACATCGGAATGAAACCAATTCTTTCAATTTCCTTTTGGAAGTGAACACTCTTGAATATATCAGAACATCCATACATAATGTGTATACACCCGCTTACCTGAGATAAACAACTAGATAGTCAGAATGGCCTTGATCATTGAATGTATCCAACAAGTCATCCAAAGCACACTGACTGCCAACCTTCTCTAGTACTTCCATAAACTAATAAATAGAATTGAATTGAAAAGACATGTATTTGCTTTTACACTTACCACCATTAATTGCGATATAGTAGACATGAGGTCAATTCAATTCCGGAATTGACCATCAATTCCAAATTAACTATTTAAAAAATATGGAATTTCCAACAAAAATAATAAATCCACAAACTAATTTACCATTTAATTTTTTAATTAAAAATATTTCTTCCACGACAATTCTACTTGGAAAATAAACTCTCCGGGGTAGGTATTCCAAGTAGCTACTCAGATTAGGTAATTGGAGTGGAATTGACCAAATGGAATTGAGTGGAATTGACCCCATGTCTGCAATATAGTGTTGGTATTCATCTGTCATGCGTGCATCAAGTAAACTTAATAAAATTGGCAAACTTAACACATTTATCATAGACACATGGAGATGGACCATAAAAGAGTTTTTTGTCTTATTACGCACCACGTCATGAAAATCTTCCAATGTAAATTGTGGGAAACCTAAAGAGAGTAGCATTTCTTTGCTTCTTGCAGCAATGTCTTTGAATCTGAAACAGAATTGAAAGTCTGTCTCCATGACAACCTGTCTTCAGATGCCAACTGTCTAAAGGGCATGTGTGTGCATGTGCTGAATTGGACAGTTCAATAGTTCATATAAAATAGTTCCTATCATTCAGCAAACTCTATCATCTATGTCTAGTGATGTGAATATTTGTTATTCATTGGATAATTAAATACATTTTTGTCAACAAGTACCAACCTATCATATTCCGTTCTATTGTGCAGCAGTGTTTCAAAGTATGCGAAACAAAAAGCCCTGTAGAAACAGTTTCCATCACCTCTGGTTCTACGCATATGACTATACTTCTTTTGTAGACACTGGGTTATAAAGAAACTTTAAACTATATAGTTACTAGCTGCTTAACAAAACAACAGAGTAAAATACATTACACATTATATTAATGAATATAATATGCAATTCTCTGAAACATTTTAAGCATAAATTAGCTAGTAGCTACATCAATTCTAGACGATTAAATTAATGTACACACACCTGATGTTCTGCTTATGATATCACCACACAGTTAAAAATGTCACTTGGTTACATACAGTCGGGCCCTGTTATAACATGGTCATTGTGGTCCACAAATAGTCGACCGTGTTATAGGTGAACCACGAAGCGAGACAAGGGCACTATCGGGGTGGGCGATATTAGGTGATATTCACCTCGTTTTGCACCATCCTTTAAGATTACATACAACTGTTTATTTAATAAATGTTCCCAGTACCATGTAATTGTTTAATCATTTGTTGACTTAAACATAAATGTTACTCCAGTGTTTGTGGGAAAATAAAATGTTTCTGCAAAATTGGGTAAAAGGTAGCAGCAATGTTGGATTGTTCATACTCATCCACCAGAAATAGTGCATGTTTTACAGATGAAGGTAGCAACTACATAAACCATTAAATGAATGTTTATAGGTGTATGTGTGCAAATAAACGTCTGCAAATGTATTTGTTTGTGTATCTGCTTTTGTAATGAAAACGTCATCAAACTTATTTAGTGGGTGGAGTTACTGAGGGTTATGATTAGGCTGTTTATTTGGCTGTTTGAGCCATGGTGGTGTGTAATTAAGTTTGTGCTTGATAAATATATGTGTGGGTACGTTGTGGCCATATTTTACGTGCGAATTACAAACTGTAAAAACGTGTTCAAATTATTTCAAAATATTTTATCGGTCAGATGCGAGTTTCATGCCATTTCGCATAAAAATGCTCTGTCATGTATTCCACAATTTGGGGTCCAAAGTGTGACTGTGTTATATCCGATTATGTGTTATAATGGAGCCCAACTGTATATGAATCACATATATGAGTTATAAACTTACAAACCATTTTCTATGAAAAGCTTGCTAAAATTGCCACAGGATTTTATATTCACTATTCCTCAAGATTCCTTTTAATCATCAGTCTGATTAGCTAAAGGTGACAGGAAATAATAGTATTTTTTTAATTAACTCTGATATTCTGAAAACTCCTTATTCTATTATCTCATTGCTGACCACTGAAAAGAATATTATTCTTCATATTTTGGGAGTGATTCTGGATATTAGTAAAATAACTTTAACAGTAAAACATAACCAATAAACATGTCAGAGCCCAATACATCAATAGGGCTTTATTCTTACAAGTCCAAGGAAATCTGAGCTACTGATAGTTTCAAAGTATTTACTAATCCAATCCCTGATGATATTTATCAGTGTTTATAAAAAGGAATCAAATGTTTCTTTAAAAGTAATTTATTTCTTAATTAATATACCACCTAATCACATGCCAGTACAAGTGAGCAAGTTTACTGGTTTTGTACTAAACTCCAAGTGGTAGGTAATAATAGTGATAGTTTACAGTGATTTCTAATAGCTATCCCTAAAACTAGCCATCTTCTGCTATGATGATCTTTTACTTTTGGAATAACTGAAGATATCCAAAGACTGTGTCATATATAACTGATGATTGACACACACACACACACACACACACACATATATATATATATATATTAACTAATTCAATTTACAATACAATTATCTGGTTTCTGTTATCATATGACTATAACTATATATTATATACACACACATATACAGTTCGTCTCTGATATAACACTCTCCAATATATCATAGAAGTGGATACAACACTGGGGTGTTTGGATCCCCATTATTTGGGTTGAAGATAATAAATATACTTAATAATACATATTTAAAATAATGCTTAAAATATATAACAAAACCATGTTCATGGCCTTCAATCTTTATAAAATACCTTTGTTTTCTGGAAATACACAGCATCTTCAGCAAATTCCATCTCAAGTTGCGAGAGATCTTCTTGGGGACCTATTAGTTGCTGCTTAGTAGCAACCTTGAAAAAAAGTCAAACTTCATCTTCAGCAAAAAGATGTGGTAGAATGAACAATTAATATTAAAAATTGTTTACTGAGGAAAATATTAAAACCATATTTGAAAAAGAACCACCAAGAAAATAAATCTCACCTCTTTTTCAATCTGTCTCTGCTGAGCCATTGTTGCTTCATCATAATTTACTTCTGAAAGAAGTCCAAGACATAATATTTAAATAGAATTAAAATAAATACACACACACACACATATTAAACATTTACTGGTCATGATGGGGGGGGGTCATTATTTGGGCCAGTAAAAAATGAGGCTCTGATTTAATGAACTTCAATCAGTGCATACCTTGAACTAAATGATAAATGTGTAATCTGAAATTGAGTTTGCAAAGTGGCTTTGAAAAATATTCAATTAAATCACTCCACGTAAAAATAAACACTGAAAACATTTTCCATTGTATCAAAGTTGGAGAATGCTTTGTAAGAAGTATTGTGTAAAGAGGATGCTTATCAGATCCACATTGTGAATTCTCAAAGATTCAACAAATACTGACATGTAAGTATCATCTTTACCATGGTTTATGAGTGCAATGTCAAACAGGCAAATGATAATACGAAAGCTATGGAACAGCTATCATAGTAAATATCCTTAAACCTGATCTTTTGTGTATGTGTGTGTGTTTATATATATATATATATATATATATATATATATAATACAAAAGCTATAGAACAGCTATCATAGTAAATATTCTTAAACGTGATATTTTTTGTGTGTGTCTATATATATATATATATATATATATATATAATATACACGGCAGCAGGGTCCTGAATGCTACAAAACAGTCTTATTCATCCAGCAGCCAGGTCCTGAAGGAAAGTATCGGCTACTGCTTACCCGGCAGCTAGGTATACAATGCTAATTTGCTGGGTGTGCAATGACATCAATCTTCACTCAGTGGCCACCAAGCCAAGTCATCACAAAATGAGGATGCATTAATTTTTTCAGCAAATGGCATGCGTGCTAGACTTGTCTTCAGAAGTGCTCTGCATTTTCCGGACAGAGCTAATGGTAATCATTCTCATGGAACCTGGATATACTGATGTATCCCACTGCAGCTATTGATTACCACACTTCCATGACCTCAGCACTCCTGACTGCCATTTTTCTGTCCTCGCCAGTTGTTAGTAAAACAGGGAATACCAGTGTCCAAGTGGGACTGCCGCCAATCTTGGCTGGGTGCGCAAGCGACAAAATCTTCACTGGGGAACCAAATCTTTGCCGGATGAGCAAGAGACAAAATCTTCACTGGGGAACCAGCAATACTGACTTCTTATATATATATATATCAAGGTACCTTTATCTAGAACGTGCTGAAGGATTTCATGTAGTGTACTGAGCACACTAAGGTGCTGTGCTGTTGTCACCAGTGATGCCTGAACTTCCAGCCCAAAACAGTTGACAGCCCAATTAACATCATGAGATTAAAACATACATATATATATTGACAGGCAGGTTTTGTGTATGTCAATATAAACCGATTTTGCCGGGGACTAAAAATCAAATCAATGGTGATTTGTCAATTATCACAGAAGTCTCGATAAATAACTAAACATGGACGAACACGCATCAAAACATGTAAGATGTTTGACACAATTCGTTTTTATTACATTACAGAAAAGAACTAGAAACTTATAGACTAAATCTCTATTTCAGTATTTGCTAATTTACACAAACAGCTTTCAACCATTCTGGGCGATAATACAAAGAGGAAAATATATTTATGTTTAACAATATAAATAAAGAATAGTAGTTAAATATGCGACAATACAGTTAATGAGCTGAACATTAAACACATGTCTGGTAATATAATTATATGTACCAGGATCGTATTTAAATTCTGAAGACATTTTCACCACAAGCGATGCTTCAAGCAAATTTCAGGAATACAGGCTTCGTTTTTATAGTACTACAATCGAGAATGTGTTCTAGAATCGGAACTGAAACACTCTTCATTGCGCGTGTTTCGGCTATTTTAGGACCAGTTGTTTGAAATCGTATTAATAAATGCACACACGCACACACACACACACACACACACACACACACACATATATATATATATATATTAATTAAAGACATAAAGTTAAAAAAGAGGCATGACATCCCAATAGATAAAAATACATTTCAAGCAACAACAAAAAACGCTGTTTATGGCAAAGATATATGGAGACAATAGATCCAGAGAAATGTAAAGAATACACCCGTCAGAGAAATAGAGTACGAGCCATGACACGCAAGTTACAGAGAGATTTGGAAAAAGACATCTCGAAACAGGCAAAGTCAAATACAAAAAGCAATTCTGGAACTATGTGAAAGGAAAAATGAAAACCAGAACTGGAGTTTCACATCTAATCATCCAGTCAGATGGAAATGAAGAGATGCTAACCAAAACAGACCAGGAAAAACGCAAGTTCTCTCCAACTTTTTCAGCAGTGTATTCACCAAGGAACCGGATACAGATATACCAAACAAGGTTGTGGACTCCAGGCTGGAAGATATCAAAATTTATAAGAAAGATGCTGTCAAGAAACTAATGAAATTGAAAATAGACAAGTCACCATGCCCAGATGCAATAGATCCAAGACTTCTGAAAGAAACAGCAGATCAACTTGGCACGGCATTGGAAATAATATACAACTCAAGTTTAGAAAAGTGATCCATGCCAAACGAATGGAGACAAGCCCATATCTCTGCAATTTTTAAGAAGGGTAGTAAGAAGTTAGCATGCAACTATAGACCAGTTAGTCTTACATGAATAGCCTGTAAGATTATGGAATCATTAGTAAGGGATGTTATGATAGCTCATACGAAGAGAAATAATCTGCTCAGTAATAGGCAATATGGATTCATAAGGGGTAGATCAACCGCTTTCCAGCTACTCAAAGTCTTAGATACTTGGACAGAGATTATGGATAGAGGAGGGGAGTTAGATGTAATATATCTCGAATTCACGAAAGCATTTGACACGGTTCCACATAAATGGCTCATTGGCAAACTTAGATCGTATGGTATGCCTGAAAGATAATCAGATGAGTAACATAATTTCTGTTAAATAGAAGACAGCGAGTATCGGTTAAAAGAAAAGTTTTCAGCATGGGCCGATTTCCTTAGTGGGATCCCCCAAGGGAGTGTTCTAGGACCAATTTTATTTGTCCTGTACATAAATGATCTCCTTGACAACATGATCTCTGAAGTATTTCTGTTTGCAGACAACACAAAGATCTTTCGATAAATCAGATCAAATGGGGATATACAAACTCTACAAAATTATCTTGGAGAATGTGCAGAGGCGGGCAACCAAGTTGGTTCCAGGTCTACGAGATCTAAAGTACCCCGATAGGCTGAAAAAATAAATCTATCGACTTTGATGTATAGACGCCTAAGAGGCGAAATGATTGAAGTGTTTAAGATGGTATCTGGGGCATTTGATGAGCAAGTGATGCCAGCTGTAGTTACAGCAGAAGAGGGTTTCTATCAGACAAGAAGGAATAGCTATAAACTGTCAAGAAACCATAGCAAGACCCGGCTGAGACAACACTACTTCAGGGAAAGGGTAACAGGTTCCTGAAACAGCTTACCTGATAAAGTAGTGGAGGCTCCTAGTGTACAATCTTTTGAGAGGAGACTAGATGAACACTGGAGAGATCAGGATCGTATTTTTAATTATGAGGCAGCTCTGAGATTGGGTATTTGTGAACGGCCAGCACCAAATTTTTGCTCAAAATTGGATGAGGATCTGGATACATGTAATGTTGTCAATCCATAACAGTCCACAATTAATTATATCGAGGACTTAATGTTGGTATTTAGAATTGTAACGGACCGGAAACAGTTTAGAGAATAAACCAGATGGTCAAGATTGTATCTGTGATTTATTAATAATATACTTGATGACAACCTACAGGTTATTCGAACTCTATCTCTGTTAATCGTTATCTGTGTGTACACGATGGCAGGTGCATTGCCAAAATTTTTCCAACGTTTGAGTGTGAGGACTTAAATAATGCCGGTCCACGTTGGACGAAGTGGTTGAGTCGTTTTGAAGTGTTGTTATCCGCCATGGACGTTAGTGAAACTGAACCGGAGAAGAAAAGAAGAAAAAAGCTTTGCTATTGCACTATATGGGTGCAGAGTGCTATGACATTTATGAAACTTTGAAGAACGAAGAAGACGATTACTGTGCTGTCAAAACGAAAATGAATGACTATTTTGTGCCGAAATATAGCAGTGAGTTTGAAAGATACATTTTCAGACAGGCAAGTCAGAAAGAAGGTGAGAATTTGGATCAGTTTTGCACAAGATTAAAGCAATTGTCTGTCAATTGTGACTTTACAGAAGGCACAGTGGAAAATGAAGTAAAAACGCAAATGATTCATGGCTGTACGTCCAAAAGCTTGAGAAAAAAGGGCTTGTCAAAATCATGGTAAATCGATGGAGCTAGCGCTTTCTCAGTCTCATGCAATAGAGGGTAGAATGACAGCCGAAACGTCAAATCATGTGCATAAACAAAATGGTGTCAAGGGAGGTGCAAGACGCAAATAAAACAGTCTGAAAAATCATTTGACAGATTTTCTAGTGGCTCGCGCACTTGTTTCAACTGTGGTGGTCAGTACCCACATGAAGATGAGTGTCCAGCAAAACATCGTCGTTGTTACAAATGTGAATCGTGTGGACACTACTCGAAATTTGTAAGCGAAAATTTCCGAGAACAAAACAACATGATAAGTGGCACAAGAAGTCTCGAGAACAAACAAATAAAGTTTCTATCAGCAACGTCGCAGGTAATTGTGATAGTGGTTCTGATTATTCACTGGCAGTACGAAAAGGTGAGGAGAAAATTCCTGCAATTAACATTCAACTAGCTGGGGTAGATTTTATGATGTTCATAGACGGTGGAACTAGTGTAAACACGGTGGATGTGAAAACTCATAAAACACTGTGTGAACATTCTAAAGAATTTTGTGAGTTATCAAAACAGACACGAAATTATTTCCTTACGCATCCACAAAAGCATTAGACTTGAAAGCAACATTCAGTGCAACAATTACATCGCCTAAGACTGGAGTAAAATTTGATGATAAATTCTATGTTGTGAGCGGCGCTAAAAGCTGTTTACTGTCTTATGACACTGCAAAGCGGCTGAAATTAATCTCAATCATCCATGCTATAGAAGATTCAAGATCAAATGTGACAAATAAAATTGTACATGATTTTGATACAGTGGAACCTGTGCATCAAAAACACAGACGATGTAATTTTTCAACAAGACCGCAAGTTGAAGCGGCAATCAAGCAGGTATATGAGGATGACATATGTGAAGATCCTCAAAATACGCCGACTCCTTGGGTGTCACCTATAGTGGTAGTACCTAAGCCACGTGATCCTGATAACATCAGACTGTGTGTTGATATGAGGGCTGCTAACCAAGCCATTGGAAGAGTCAAACATCCAATGCCAACTGTTCATGAGTTGATACATGATCTGAATGGTTGTTGTGTATTTACAAATTGGACCTCAATCAGGGCTACCACCAGGTGGAGCTGCATCCTGACAGCCGATACATCACTACGTTTAGTTCACATCTAGGACTGCACCGTTACAAGCGTTTAAATTTTGGTGTAAATGCCGCCAGTGAAAACTTTCAACAAATCATCGAGCAAGTGCTACATGGGCTTAATGGAGTAAAGAACATTTCTGATGACATCATCATTGCCAGTCGGAATGATGTAGAACATGAGAAACACGTCCTTGCATGTCTGGAACGTCTCACAAAGAAGGGCTTAACACTCAATCGAAATAAATGCAAATTCTTCCAATCCTCTGTGGAATTCTTCGGCAGAATTTTTAGTGAACATGGTGTTTCGCCAGATCCGAAAAGAAGTAAAGTCTGTTCGTGATGCGCCGAGACCGACAGACAAGCGACAGGTGAAGTCTATTCTAGCCATGGCGAATTACGTACAAAGATACATACATACCTGGTCTAGTCTCTCTTGTGAAACCACTTAGAGAGCTCACTCGTAGGAATAGTCTGTTTGAGTGGACCAGTGAGTGTGAAGATGCCTGGTTAAAATTGAAGGACAGTTTGACAAGTGATACTGTCGTGTCGTACTTCAATCACAAGTTAGAGACCGAGTTAGTGGTCGATGCATCACCATATGGTGTTGGTGCTATTTTAACCCAGATACAACCCACTAAAGATGGCCGTAGAGACCTGGACGACGTAGAATCTCGTTACTCGCAAACAGAGCGAGAAGCTCTAGCTGTTCGATGGGGAGTCGAACATTTTCATCTGTATCTGTACGGCATAAAGTTTACAATGGTCACGGACCACAAAGCATTAGTCAACATATTCTCAAATGTTGTCGCTAAGCCATCTCCTCGCATTGAACGATGGTGTTTACGTCTACAGCAATATACATTTAACACAGTGTACCGACCCGGCGCTGATAATCCAGCTGATTACATGTCGCGTCACCCAGTCGCATCTACAGTCACAGAAGAATATATCAACTACGTGTGTGAAACAGCGTGTCCCAAAGCATTGTCGCATACAGAAGTAATTCAAGCGACACAACAGGACCCTATGTTGCAAAATGTGATCAAATGTCAACAAACTGGGCTATGGCATGAATTTAAAAACTGTGAAGAAATGTCAATATACGGAAAATTGTCCAGTGAACTTAGTGTTACACGAGACGGAATTCTGTTACGAGGACACCGGATTGTTATTCCTGTGACGATGAGGCGTAAAGTTTTACAAATAGCTCATGAAGGTCATCAGGGATTGGTAAAAAGTCCCTGTTGAGAGCTAAGGTGTGGTTTCCCTACATGGATAACCTCATCGAAGACATAGTGAAAAACTGTGCTACATGTGCTGTCGGCACTAAAGATGAACGTCTACAACCGTTACAAATGTCACAGCTACCTGATAAAGCTTGGCAGTCTCTGTGTGCTGATTTTTGTGGGCCATATCCTAGCGGAGATTATTGTCTAGTAGTTCTTGACGAATATTCACGATTTCCTGTGGTGGAGCTTGTGATATCCACATCAGCCAGAAGTGTAATCCCAGTATTTGACAAAATATTTGCAACACACGTCATCGTCGGATTACGCCACTGTGGCCAAGATCTAACGCGCAAGCAGAAAACTTTATGAAACCTTTGAACAAGACAATTAAAAGTGCTCCTGTGGAAGGGAAGTCGTGGAGACAGGAAATGTACAAATTCCTACGAAATTACCGCGCAACGCCACATGTGACGACAGGTCGAACCACCGGCAGAACTCTTGTTTGGTTCGAACATAAAAGTGCTATTTACCCGAACTATTCATTCGAGTTGAAGATAAAGAACTGCGAACTCGAGATGCAGAGCAGCAACAGCAACAAAAACAGTATGCAGATGTCACAAATTGTGTACGACCGAACATTCCTCTCCATGTTGGGGATACAGTGTTAATGAAACAAACGAAAACGGACAAATTGTGTCCAACATATAATCCAGCACCAATGTCTGTGGTGCAAGTGAAAGGGAGCATGATAACAGCAAATAGTCCTGTTCTTGGCAGCAAAACAAGAAATTCATCACATTTCAGGAAAGTGACTGACCATGATGTTACACCTGAAACCGAGTCAACAATCGAAAACAGCGATTATTCGCAAGACGTGCCAGAAATAATAACAGTGAACAATGATGAACTTAATCAAGACAGTAGTCATAATTCAAATGTGACAGATGTCTCAGCAGGTCGTCCAAAGCGACGCACCAGAATGCCAGCAAGATATAAAGACTTTATTTCTATGAAAATATATATATATATATATATATATATATATATATATATATATATATATATATATATATATATATATTTTTTATACAACTATATGTGTAAGAATGAAGCTGAGTGGAGTGAATGTAATTATGATGTAAAATGAAGTACATTGTTCTGTAAGATTTTACAATTTGTTTTATCAGAGTTAATTTCAAATATATATAAATCAATCTCTATCGGGTATTTCCTGAATCATTCAAAATAGCAGAAGTCATTCCAATATACAAATCCATGGATAGAGAACTTTTTAATAATTATAGACCAATATATCGTTATTGCCAACCATCTCCAAAATACTTGAGAAAATAACTCATAATTAAACGACTTTATAATTTCTTACTTACAAAATCAATTTTCTATCCAAGCCAATATGGATTCCAACAAAAACACTCAACCACACGAGCAATACATGAATTTGTAGATGAGACAGTTACATCATTCGAAAAGAAGCAAATTATACGTATCCTATCATTGATGTATTTCTGGACCTCTCCAAGGCCTTTGATAGAATTTATCATAATATATTTATTTAAAAAAAAAAACTTGAATGGTATGGAGTACATACGTGGGACGGCCTTGGAGTGGGTCAGAAGTTACCTCAGTAAAACAATTGGTCTAGTATAAAGATAGTAAATCATCCACGTACACTAGTCCATGTCGAGTTCCACGTGGTTCAGTATTAAGCCCTTTACTTTTTATTCTATACACAAACGATCTTCCAAAATTGTTTTATCCAATCGAAATATATTCTATATGCCGATGACGCAACTATTTATTTGACATCAAAAGATATCTCAACTTTGTTTAAATCTGTAAACTCTGAACTTGAATGCTTGACAGAGAGGTTTCGGACAAATAAGCTTTCACTGAACGGTTGTAGAACAAATATGCCCACCGGACAAATGCTCACCAGAGAAATGCTCACCGAACAAATGCTCACCAAAAAAGTGGGAGTTTGGACAAATGCCCATCAAGAATAAAAGAAAAAAAGAACTAGATGGGAAAAAAGAAATAAACGACAAAATTAAACGATATATATATATATATATATATATATATATATATATATATATTCAGGACAGGAGTTCATTCACATTCAGTTTACATTTCAAAACTGTTATTGTGCTCTCGTATCGTTTGGTGTGAGTCATAACCCTGAGAAAATCAGGTAGATCCCTATTGTTCTGTGCGAAATCTTGACACAATGGAGGTGGAAATTGTGGAGGTATATGTCGCATAACAAGTCGAGTAATCTCATCACCAGTCGTTAGCTGCACTCGAAAGAAGGATCCGGATACATATTGTGGGATCAGCCTGTGCTTTCTGGATTCCTGTGCATCAAACCGATTAATTATGATCCAGATCATTTGAGACGTCTAAATGAAAAATCATCATCTGCTGGCCGTTATCAGACGGCCTTGGTAGCAGCGACAGTCTGACCCTGACTACGTTACCCGTAAATTATCACTTGACAACAGGCCGACGTCACCTTACTCACTGAGTGTACGAAACTATCTATTTTAGTGATGATTAAATGTTTAGACTTCGAACGTTCAACAACTCAACACGAAATTGTCCGCGAAATTCTAGTACATACAGTGACTGGGACTTGTTAGGGTGGCAGATAGCCTGGTTGGATAATCTTAGCAACTATGTAGGAATTGTACTCGTCGTGTAATTATTTATGTAATCACGCTTCAGCCATGGACGAATAAACGGCTACGTGTTGTTACAAAAAAAAAGGATACACATAGTCAATCCGAACATCTAAAGATCATGGGCCGATATTGTGGCCCGTTAAGCCGGCGACCTTGGAGGCCTGTGAACTTTACAATATGTAGTGTTTATAGTTCCTTCATGTTGGCGCGTGGCTTGACTAAACTAACGGTGACGTCATCAGCAGAATAGTCGTTTACAGGTGACATAAGCAAATCTCCGTCACTTCAGAATCTGTGGTCACTGTACCCTTGCAACTTTCGCTACAGGCCTTAACACCCCCCCATCTGATTCAGTTCTTCTTAGCAATCTTCTTCACACACACACACACACACACACACACCACACACACACACACACATATGACCATCAACACAAAGTTTTTTGCCACCCTTCTGGGTTTTTATTCATAGGAAGAATTTGTAAATATATATATTGTGTAAGCTTCAGATATGTCATGCCAATTAAGAAATGATATCACCAGAATGACAATTATCGGCACCTTTTATATATTTCTGTGAATCATGATTGCAATGAACGAAGCCCTGAATATTACGTGACTGCAATCATGGATACAATTTATAAAGACAATATAAAACATTTCAATTGATGATACATGTATAAAGAAGCTTAAAGATTATACATGGCTTCAATAAAGGAATCAATTATTTTTCAACACAGAAGAACGTCTAGTTCAAGTTCATTGCATTTTATTTACATGCCTTCTAAAGGCTTCAATTAAATTATATGGAATTTTTTTATTAAAAATGTATTGCTTTGATTGATAAAAATATTACTATTGGGAATATAATATTTGGAAATGTTGACAATATACTTTAATATTTTAAAGCCACAAAATTATATGATATAAAATTACATATTATAAAAATGGAAATATAAACAATTGAAAAAAGAAGAATTGTTTTAGTTGAATATATTTTTTTATTCCTGGTGGGTATTTTGTCCAAGCCCTCACTTTATTGGTGAGCATTTGTTCAGTGATCATTTGTCCTGGTGATCATTTGTCCGGTGGGGATTTCTCTGTGCAACCACTGAACATAAGGAAATCTAATTATGCCATATTTAAAACTAGCTCTAAGCCATTAGAGAAAACCTAAACTATATTAACAATAAAGTCAATAGTTCATTATAGTTTATGCGCTTAAACCTTTAAGAAAGGTGAAACATATCTTGAATACCAATCACCTAATTACGCTATATTATTCTTTGGTGTATCCATATACTGATTAGGCAATCTCACTCTGGGGTTTCACTCAGAGCACATACACACAAATAAAATATTTATTAAGTAGAAAAATGCCATCTGAATTGTCACAGAAGCTCCATATAATGTGCACACCAGCCCATTGTTTAAGAAATTAAATATTTTGAAACTACATATGACAATAACGCATAACTTCAGGTTGCTATAATACATGTACAATTTCCCCCAAACAAACCCTGATTTACCCAATCACACAAATAATTATACTTAAAGATAATATGCATACCCATGAGACCGGAAACAGAAGTAAACCTCATATAACTCAACGACGTATAT
Organism: Paralvinella palmiformis; assembly: GCA_025642065.1. Classification (NCBI taxonomy): domain Eukaryota; kingdom Metazoa; phylum Annelida; class Polychaeta; order Terebellida; family Alvinellidae; genus Paralvinella; species Paralvinella palmiformis. The sequence continues at coordinate 814,806 of JAODUP010000008.1, forward strand.
CGGTTGTATCCAATAATCTACGTCATAAAGGTATTGAACTCTGGTACTCAATCCCGGAAGAAATGAGCTCATTGAAAACTATTAAATCCTTCAGCAAGCATGTAAAGAAAGAACTTATCAATAAATATTTACACTGATGATGTCATCATACTGATCACGGTATTCGTCCCCAAGACAGACTCTCAACAACCATCATATATCCCGACTTTAATGGGAGCCTATAGTGACTGTTAGCAACCCTAATATATTTACTGAGGTATCACAGGTAGACAGCCCGTGAAGCTGTTTGTATATATTGAACGAATTACGGTTGTTGTTGAATAAAATTTCGTATCGTATCGGGTTAATGTATGTAAATATAATATATGTCATAACGTTTCATTAACTTTATAGCATTTTATAGCAATTATACTCAATAACTGAAGCCATGAATTTATATATAGAACAGTAGATTTTTTCATCTGTGTCCAATATATGCCTAACATAACACAACTAAAATTAACAAAACATTAGAAATTGCAGATATTCGATATTAACTGCTTCTCTACCATATTATTTTTCTTCGATTATATACTACAAATAAATAGCCCTGGTTCCTTCGTTGGTAACTGTTAGTAACTGCTCCGGCTATAATTAAAGTGGCGGTTGAATGCGTTGGTACAGTTTGAGCCAAGGAATAGAAGATATTTGCCTAACCGCCAAGGATCACAAGTTCCGTCCCCCAAAAGGGTTATATAAAGTTTGTCTCGGGAATAATTTAACCCCCCCCCCAAAGTTAAATGGCGCTGCCGTCTCCACTTAATTAAGTAATTAAAAGGGGGGAGTCAGTCTTCTCTGAGGACGTAATAAACTCCGGCAGTGACCATCCTCAGTGTATTACGACTCCATCTTTCCGTCCTACTCCTATATAGTGGGATGCGAGTTGGGTTACATAGACTAGTCATAGATAACGTACAATAAATTGACGCAAATAAGAAGAAGAAGAAGAAAACACCCCAGTTGCACGTCTGGTAATACCTGGCTCAGTACCTAGCAGGTTTCGACCTTAAAATCCGCAGTGATACTCTCTACAGCCGGTACAGTGGGTAGTTGGTCCAGCACTGTCCTGCAGACAGGGCCATAATTTGATTTTGACTTCCCGGACATCGCAACGAAAGCAAGAGGGACTTGCTTCATGTTTTCCCAATCTTTAGGAAACATCACACACCTGATGGTGTTCTCGAACTGGCTGCTGACACACAATACATGCGTATATGTTTGACATATTTCTGAATGCTTTGTGCTTGTGACACACACACACACACACACACACACACACACACACACACACACACACACACACACACACACACACACACACACACACACACACACACACACACACACACACACACACACACACACACACACATATATATAACAAAACTTGTTGAAATTTGGGGTAGAGACCACTGCATGGGCACAGCCACCTGGTGTTGACTTATGTTCTGTCTTTATTGTTGATGGTCGTGTGTATGGGGGGGGTGGAGAAGTGGGTTGATGATGTCTGGCTGAAATGTCGATTATCTTGTAATACATGCTGCTATAGGTGATGATATGGGAGTTTGTAGTCTTTAGCTAGGGAGGAGATGACCTTTAATTTAGTCTTCTTCGGTACACCGGATGGGCTGGTCAGTTGGACAGATAATGTACCGGATGGTACTCTCGTTGACAATGAAGGCATCGTGCTAGGGATGATGGACGGGTGAAGTTTCGTGAAAATTTTTTATTCCTTGTCGGCATTTAGTAATTGGTAGTACGCGTTCCGAACTGGATCTAGACCCTGATCCTACCACTGTAGTCATAGACCTTGAGATTGCCATGGTGCGTGCTGTATCTTCTGTGCTGTAGGCCTTGAGTTCCGTCGCAACAATACACTAGAAGGAATCGAACCTCTTCTCAACTACTTCGAAGCCATCTACTGTGCTGGTACTTACAGCAGGATTTAACGCCACGCTCTAGATGACGAAAGACAGAACGTCATCATGCTCCGCCGCATTCCTCCGCTTTTCCCACCATATACGTGGAATGTCACCAAGTCACCTTTGATGGCGAACAACGCACTAACAATCTCTGTCGGGCAATGGAATCACAGACTTGAACATTTATGTGGTGTTTCTTGTCCTTCTGTGTGGAAATTGATTCACTGGCTTAAAGTAGATGCTTCCCAAGTCAGTACAACTCTACTCAACGCTGCTCGTGGTGAGCATCCTCGCAAGCGTGTCAAACGTGTGTACACCCAGCTACATTGATCCTATGTGTTGAGTATATCCCGATATGTTAGGTATATTGTATTTTGAATGTGATAATAATAAGATAATTGTGATATTAAATTCTGATATAATACTGATATAATATACTTTGTTAAGCAAAACCAAGTGGTTGAGTGATGTTATATATTAATATACATGTTTTAAGCAACAATACAGAACAAATAAATAGGGTGCCATTTTTTTCCGAAATTTGCATATTGTTATTTTTTCCAGTTGCCTTTTTTCTGGTACCATTTCTTCCGTTGCCATTTTTCCGTTTCCATTATTTCCTATACCCGTTATCCCTAGTAAGTGGAGTGGGGGTGTTGTTATTGTTAGCCAGTCATGTATTAGATAGTACAAACTCCATAATACAAATATTAGATAGTACAAACTCCATAATACAAATATTAGATAGTACAAACTCCATAATACAAATATTAGATAGTACAAACTCCATAATACAAATATTAGATAGTACAAACTCCATACTGTTATGGCGTCATCCACTAGATAGTATAAACTCCATAATATAAATATTAGATAGTACAAACTCCATAATGTAAAGGCGTCATCCATTAGATAGTACAAAGTCCATAATACAAATATTAGATAGTATAAACTCCATAATTTTACAGCGTCGGGGAATAGACTTCAAGCATCCTTCTTTTCAACATTCTATATGTGTTTCCTTTCATTAAGATGATGTATTATCAAAGTTGAAATAAACGAATCGAATTGAAATTGAATTGAACTTAAAACATATAAAATAAATAAATAATCCCATCCAGATGCCATAAATACATTGTCTGAATGAACAAAAAATACACTAACTAACTTTTATTTGCAATATTTTTTTATTAGTAGTATCATTTTCTGTTCCATGGTAGAATGGCAAATGATAGCTATGGGCTCATAAAAAGAGAATATATTTCGGGCAAAATTAAACGATATAGTTTTCCTTGTGTTAAACCAGAACATGCAATCGAATGCGGCATGCTTCTCTTTATGGAGGAAAGAAATAAGCTTCCGCCGTCAAATTGACAACATGGCAGATTGGATTTATTTATAAAGTGGATTCAAAGTATATTTTTACGTTTGTGCAGACACTAAGAACATCTAAAGATGAAGCAGCCACTTCCAAGTGGTCCATCTTCTCTTTGTTTTAACAAAGAGGACTTTATGAAGGTACTTGATTTACATTTGATTTACTGTAGCATTTTTATAACCGGCGGCTAGAATCTGCAATTATATCTACAGCTTAGACTCAGTTAGTTAGACGTCTTACTCTTGAGTCTTACTCTTAGTACAAACAATTTACAAAACTCATAGATCTAGATGATAAACTCATTGAGGGGTAGAGATCTATCTACTGTTAAAACAAAAGTAAATTTTATAGTAGATTTACAGATAGACAACTGGGCTTGGGTGACAGCTCGACCAGTGATGATGAGCTCGACCAGTGATGTTAGCTCGATGCCACCCTGAAACAACTCGGTTCTGGCTTAAAACATGCCAGTCACCCAGTGGTAGCCACTTTCATAAACGTCATGACCGAATGTCACAAAAAGACAATGGCCGACTGTGACCGCTGCTTGGAAAAGGTGCCAAGAGGGGTACTCCCTTTCTTGGATTTTTGTTGCTGCCTCTTTTTAGTTTCTTTAACGTAATCACATGTTGCCATTTATGTAAGTAAACTGTCATCAGATTAATTAGCTGTCAAAATAAGGCCATTTTTTATGATATGACATTGAAATGTATGTACAGCATATTTTCGGATGCTCATTACTGCCATAAATGACCACCAGCCAGGGTTGGCAAGTTTATGACACAATGTCAAAAACCATGGATTAATCCAGGATTTATGACGTCAAGTCATAAACAGGTTTATGACATGATAACGTCATAAACTGTCAAAAGCATTATTTTAAATATAAATATTGGCATAGCCAACAAATTTGTGACATAATTTTTCCAAGATATACCTGAAAATTATTAATATGTTAATATTGTAATATTAAAAGTGAACTTATTATACAATAAGATAGGTCTAAGTTAGGGCCTGATTATTAGACTATGGTAATCATACACTGGTATTGTTTGTAGCCAAAATCAATTGACTTGATCAGTCTGACATTTGTTTCAAGAGCTTAGTGGGCAGTATTAATTTAATAGAACTATTCATTAAGTGGATGACAAGCAAAACACTGCCCTCTTGGGTTGGTGCTGGTGTTTATCTGTGGCTGACCATGCATTGACAGTGGCTTCACTTAATGATCCCCCATGTCACAAGAGCTCAAGATATCTTCTACCAGCCATGGAGTTAATTCCGGATTTTCTTTTAATGGAATTAATCAAATTGGACTTGAAGTTTGTCACAAAAAATTTTATCCACAAATTAATTTACCATTTAATTTTTTAATTCAGAAATATTCCTTCCATGACAATCCTATTTGGAATATAAACTACTCAGACTAGGTATTCCAAGTAGGTTCTCGGAGTACCTACTGATGGTAAAAAGTAGTAGGTAAAAAATGAAATTGATACAATTGGAATTAATAAACTTGATGTGGAATTGACCAAAATAATAACTAAAACTGCATGTCTGTCTGCTACTCTGACTCCATTAATCCATCTTATAGCTTCACATTAAATAATAGTTACACATGGATAGGTATTTTGTCACAGGACCCTCCAAGGACTTTGTGATTCAGATTATTGATGTATCAAATGGACTGATTCAAGTTATACATGTGTCAAAAGATGTGAAAAGCCTGTTATGGTTACTGGATAAAATATACCTCCAAATATTATTTCTGTTATTGCTGAATTTGAAAAAAATATAAGAGAGACCAACATAAAATATTATTTAACATTCATGTTTGTAATATATAAATATACTAATTCTAATATTGATAATCCACAACTGGTTCAAACCAAATATATCAAAAGTGAAAGTTAAAAAAAACATTTATCACAAAATATAGTGAATAAAAAGATTTATGGCAGTATATGACTTCATAAAGGTATTTATGAAAAGGTTTATGGTGGGTTTATGACACTGTCATGTCATAAACAGGTTTACGACTGTCATAAATCCAACCCTGCCGCCAGCCAAAAAAACATAATGTCACTGGCATTTTTTTCAGGGTTTATTCTTTCCAAAGGAACAACTTTGTAATAATTTACAGTTTTGTGCACTAATTTATCCGGAGGCCGCAAAAATATAGTGTTGATATTTTTAGTAATAAATTCCTATCCCCTTGTGAGGAGATTAAGAAGTTTTGTACTTAAAGACAAAAAAACCTGTTATTGACCTTAACTTTTGAATTCGTCTCCCAGGTGTTATTTCAATAAAACCATAAAATGAAAGTAATAACATTATAATACACATATTGTTAAAATATATATGTGTCAAACTTCTCCCTGAGAAGAATTAGTGCTTAAATTTAGCCACAAGAATACAGTACCTGAAGTACATAGTATACATGTATGTCTTTGATAAATTCTGAAATAACATATTGGTGGAATAGGATATTAGTGGCATGATAAGTATCTGAGCTTATTGACGACTGTAGTAAAGGGATGTGGATATAAAATTGGTGGAGTCATTTCAAATGCATGATAATTCCTCATTTATATCACTATCTACATCAATATTTGTTTGGATGCTCTGGTTCTACTACTTGTAGTGTTCTTTACTAGCAATTGTGTTGCAGTGTTTTTACAGAGCACCACAGGTGAGCTGCTGCTTACTTTTTGTATGGGGTCATCTACTCTATTCCCTACTGAAAAGGCTGAATGGTATATGTTCTACCTATATTCAAACCCTGTAGTTGTCTAAGTGGATGGCTAAAATCTATCTAGCCTGTGTTTTTGGAAACTCCTATAGGATAATTTATGTTATCTTTGATGAATATCATCTTTGACATACTTTTCTTTTGGTCAAATATAAATACATTCATTTGTAAATGTATTTAAATACAAATACTTTTGGATGTAGTTCAAATACAAATACTTTTCAAGTGAAAAGAACAAATTCGTTGTTTTTCCTTTTATTCTGATACACACATTACATAACATTACAGCATCAACTAGATTTTTCACATCAATTTATGACTTTTTTGTTGATTACATCTGAGGAACATAAGATGTCCAAAATTCTTGTAGGAATGTCAGGGTGTATCAGCTGGAATAATGAATGATATATGCTGGAAGGTTAGTCCTTTTATAGGAAAGATGAGATCTGCTCATTGGATTTACTCACAAGATGTTTCATATTATCCTTTGATCTCTTATAATTATACTACATATAATTGAGGATAATCTCCCTTTGATTGACAAGGAAGCCATCAGAAGTCATTACATAAAATATATCATTAATTGCAATTCCTTATGATCACAGAGAGAAGACAATTCCTTCATGGTTGTGTGTGTGCAATTCATTGATCAGATTATTTCCTGAAACAAATCATGTTGGTGACAAAATATTCAGATCAAAACATGACATAATTTTAGGAAAGTATTTGAAGATGTATTTGAAAAATCAAATATTTTGTGATAGTATTTAAATACAATTATTGGTAATCTTGGTAGTAGTTGTATGCAGAACAAAAAGCTACCAGTAAAAGTCTAACAGTTGAATTACAGTTAATAGCACCACTGAGCTTGATTTACTTAGATGATATTGGCGCAATAGAAGTTTTGTTATTATTATTATTATGATTAGCTTCAATCAAAGCACAATTATCTCCCAAGAATCAGATGTTGTAATATGTGCTGTTACTTTAGGGGGCCTTTGATGTAAAACAATATATAATTGTATTGAAGTAATGTGTATGTTATTATCTGGCAAATAATCTTCAAGCTGTGACAATTTTCTTTGTAACAAGAAACATTCTGTTGATTAATTTATTACAAAATCTTTACTCTTATTATATAACTTTATTCAATTAGATACTGCATTTGCTAAATAGGTAATCTTTACTGTTCCATCTGTTAAGACCCTTCTAGATATTAATCACAGTTGTAGCTTTCCATGGAAGTTATATTGTTTAGCATTATTTATTTTGCAGGAAAACTTTAATGTGGAGAACTTCATTGTGGAATGTCGAAGACGTGTGCCGCTGGAAAATCTTCGGGATGATTTGAATGTTTATCTGAAGGTGCTGTCAAGTGCCATGATTGAACTGATTAATAAAGATTATGCTGATTTTGTGAACTTGTCAACAAATCTGGTGAGTGATACCATCCATTCCATTAAACAGATATTTAATTCTATCCATGTTTACCATTCTATCGGAGGAGTTTGTTTGTAATTGAATGTCTTAAGTCAAACACTGTATGGAAAGGCTTTTAAAATAAATGTTTCAATGCATTTAAATATGATTTAAGATATTAGACAAATAATTATTTCTTGAACTTTTTCATTTAGAGTTTCTTAAATAATAAATCTGTATATTATTCATTAATTTGTCAGGTTGGCATGGACAAAGCCATCAATAATCTGATGTTGCCACTGAATCAGCTGAAAACTGAGATTCTTGTAAGTGATTTAATGAATTGGAACTTAAATAGGGCATCTTAAATAGAGATAAAATCCTGCAATCAGCAAGATTTTTCTGATGCATTTCAAAATAAAAGCAATGTTACATGGTTGGTATAATTAAATGCATTCTAAAAAACACACACACATTTATATATGTATATATATATATATATATATATATATATATAAAAGAGGAATTAGACAAATTTAATAAATATTTAAAACATTAAGAATACTGTAAATTGCTTTCATGCAATTTTAATGTGGTCATTTAGGTATATCTGTAGAGTTGAAATCTGCATTTTAACTTGGAAATCTGTAATTTGAAGCACAACAGGCCCCTTTTTAAATGAAGTGTTTAAAATGCACTTTTTAGAACACGCACACACATGATCTGTTTGCTTCTTTTATAACAGTTTCATTTTTATGATATATGTATATATATATATATATATATATATATATATTAAGGCCAAAATAACACACATATATAGATATATATGTGTGTGTGTGTTATTTTGGCCTTTTAATTATAACAGTGTTTAAACTGTGTAAATTATTTACTAAAGTGTGAGTAAATAGGCAATTTATGCTGTCTTTGTCCCTTATCAGAATGTCCGCAATGCTATGGAAGAAGCAATGGGAGCCATTGAAGAGAAAATGAATCAGAGAACCGAGATAAGAGAAAATAAGGTAATAAACATAGTTTACTTCCGGACAAAAAATTGCTAAATCCTGAGATATGTTTGCCATCTGTCAAGATCCAGATGAACTCTTAATGTATTTCAATGATTACCGTAATCTTCCGTGTATAACGTGCACTTTTTATTCTCTGTTTTCCGGCATTTTTAGGGTTGCACGTTATACACCGTAACTAAATGGGTCCAGTTTTTTAAAGAAAACAATTGAGTGATATATTTTATTGCCAAGGCTATTGTTTATTGAGTACTTGTTTTATAAAGCATGGATCAAAGCTGAAACCCACTGCAGGGAATTAAAATTTACTTTTATACTTTTTATGATTATTTTCATGCCAACCCACCTGAACACCATGTGGAAGCGAATTACGCTACCATGTAGCCTAATCCAAGATGGTGACAGATCAGTTCCACTTCGAAATTATTTCAGTTATTTCTATAGTAAATCGGTCTTCAAGTCTATCAATCTTGTTAATTTAAACTAATTATAACTCCCCCCTCATTGAAAAGCACAAATAGTTAGAACTTTGTTGAGATCTATTTAAAATCCCTATAGAAAATATACCTGTGATAAGGCTGGCGCCGATAAAAGAATATGTTCTATGTGCATTGCTATTTATAATACTGTAAACTTAATTGAACTGTGTTCAGAGTTATTATAATAAATCACTTAATTTCCTTGTGTCTAATTATTATCTTTTATCACCTTTAATTACCAAATGATCAAAAGGATCATTATAGAAGGTGTGAAGATAAATAAACTACAGTAAAAACTTGCAAAACATCTCCACATATGCATGCATCATATTTCACTAATTAGCGAAACAATAGAAATTACTGGTCACAATTGAGACAAGTTTGGCTAATAATTATAACATCAAAGCAATTATGAATGGAAATCAAAGTTTGTGACAAACAGTTTTTGATCTTTTTGCGGACCTTAGGAGCAAAATCAGTATCAGGCCATTATATCCGGACAGTGTACATAACTATGAAAAAAATGGTGCACATGTCCAGATGCAGATTTTCCTGCCTTCTCCTGCATGTTATACACAAAAACTAAGGTTTTCTAACATCTTTTTCTTGTCAACAAGGGGTGCACATTATATACGAATGCACGCTATACATTGACGATTAAGGTGGTGATATTTGGAAATTTTTAATATTGATTTAACGATCTATCTTGTTCAGTATCAACAGGAATATTGTAATTCATGAGATGTTAATCTTATACCTGAGATGAGTGATTCAAGTAAAAATCACTTGGTTAGCTAAAACGATTAGAACTAATTACAGGTTAAAATGTTTTCGCATCAATTAAAATATGTGTCAGAGGGTTGGTTGTGTGTAATATATATACATATATATATATATATATATATATATATATATACATACACACCTACCTGGTGATTAATGACTGATAGTCTAGTCCTTGTTTATTTTATGGTGTCTATTAATAATTAATAATAATAATTATTACAAACTTCTATAGCGCCAATATTACCTAATACAGGAATAGGCTAAACTCATAGTCCAGGTACAATGCAAAATTCATTAAAAAAAAGATCGGATGTAGTGGAAAACGTTGCTCATATTGCCATATTAAACATGGGCCATGTTCAGCTGATGACATTCTACATCAACCGTAGTTCATTGCTTATTGAGTTCCAAACATGTTTAAAAAATATTCAAGATTTCTCCAATACGTTTGTGTATGTGTGATATCACTTTGTCTTTTTTTGACAGGCTTGTCTTCAGCGTCTCATAAAGATCATCCAGTGTGTGAAGAAGATGGAGAACCTTTTGGGTATTAATGCTGACTTTTTTAGCCAGAGTTCTGCGGAGGAAAATCCACAACAATCATGTAGCAGGTATAAACATTTAAAACAGTTTATTTAAATAGTTACCTAATAATTAATAACTAATAATTAACAACAATGTTTCTTGCTATTATCCATATAGACTGTTTGTGCTGTGGTTAATTCAGTTCAGAATTAAATTGTTAAATGTCTGCTCCATCTAGAGAACTCACTGGTCAGCTGATTGAACGTGTTGCCACAGAGTTTAATAAACTGCAATTCCTTGTGAACAAAAGTCGAGGTCTTCCTCTAGTAGAAGAAATCAGACCTGTATGTAAAAGATCCTGATAAGTTTTTCTCTAAGTGTGTGTGTGTGGCTAATACTGTTTTTCTTAATGAATTCTACTTTAGGAGTAATCAATTGTGCATAGTAAATATATTGTTATAACATATTTGTAATGTGTTAATTTATGGTGTTGTCTTTTATGACCTGATGTTTATCTCCATGTCTTCAGAGAGTTATCGCCATCACCACAACACTACAGTACAGCTTGGAGGGTTCGTTTAAAGAGGGCTTAGAGATGAGTAATGTTGAGACCCTCTGTCAATGTTTGAGAACTTATGCCACAATTGACAAGATGAGGGATGCAGAGAACCTGTTCAGGCAGTATATAGTACAACCTTATCTGGAAGAGGTCAGTATGTAACTAGACGAGGACCAGATGATGGGTTAAAGTTCTTATGACAATGTAGAACAGACTTTCGTTTGATAGTAACCATTCATGACTTTTCTGTGATAGAATTTCACTTTTTAATCAAATTTTATCCTTTTTTTAAGATTTTACATTGCCCAGGATATGTTTCTAATTTGTGCCGTACATGTTTAGAAAACATAAAGAAGTTGCCTGTTAGATCATTTTATGTGCGTTTGTTTCCATTTAGATAATCACAGAGCAGTACATAAAGAATCATCCAAATGGAATTGATGATATGTATGCGGCCATCTTAGAATTCATCCCAAAGCATTGTAAAGTACTGAAAGACATAACTTCAGCCACAGGACAGGCGTATGTTTTTATAAACTTTTAACAGTTTTTTCTCTTCATTTTTAGTGTATGTTTCAGCTTTTTTAAATATAATTTTGAATTGAGCTCATCCTGCCATTTTTAGCAATTGCTTCCTCCAGTTAATATTCTGAATGATATATCAATGTTTGTTGATGTTTTATAAATGCTTAAATTATATTGCCAGTTTTGAATCTCTGTATTTTCTATTGTTGCAATATGCCTCTAGTAATGACTAAATATTCAGACAGATGTAGGATTTGCTGACATAAAATGACTGATCATATTAAATACTCATAAATAAAATAGTGTATATATAGTCTCCCTAAATAATATGAGTAAAGTCTTAGACAAATAAATATGTTATATTCATCATATTAAAACATACTGGAACTGAAATATATATATGTGTGTGTGTGTGTGTAATTAAAATAATAAATAGGTTTTTGGAATATATCATATACTACTTGTTTCTGTAATAATTTATTAAAAATTCTTACTAAACTCTTATCTGATTGGATGACATTTTTGAGAGGGCTACAGTTTGTAGTGATGGTGGGAACCCGACAGTTTGGTAAGAGTTATTAATACAAGTGTAAACCTGTCTGTATGGTTTGAAGTGATAGATAGACATTTTAGCTTGGGGATAATTATAAGTACTAAACCAAATTAGTGATGTAGAGAATAATTGATTAATTAATAAATAAATACACATTGGATGATGTTATTATTTATTTCAGTGGTGGTGAAGTGGTGAGAGGTTATGATTTCCTTGTGAATTCGGTTTGGCCTGAAGTAGTGACTAGTATAGAGAATAAGGCACATTCAATATTTGCTCCTGGGAACCCAGCTGTCTTTCACCAGGTAAGTTGGAATAATGTTCAGTACAGAGATGAATATATTACAAAAATCTGTGTCTGCATTTCGAGTACTTGTGAAGTTATGTCTATAGGATTAAGTCTCTGCTGCTGAAATGTTTAATTTGTTCCCATCTGCAAAATATATTGGTAAAAATGTATGCGCATGTGCATCCACACACACACACATGCACAGAGAGAGAGAGAGGGAGAGAGAGAAACACACACACACACAGACACAGAGAGAGAGAGACACACACACAGAGAGAGAGAGAGAGAGAGAGAGTTTCATAGCCAGTTTTGATCTGTTGTACTCTTTATCCTAGAAATATGTGAGTAGTATGGACTTTGTTGATAAGTTTGAAAGACATTGTGGATCTCAGGCGAGTGTGAAGAGACTTCGCTCACATCCAAGCTACAATACATTTTTGTCAAAATGGAGCCTTCCTGTCTACTTCCAAATAAGGTAATATTTGTTGTTAGGAAACTATTTTGTTTCCTTATCGTCACTGGCAACTACCTGGGCTATCACATGATAATATTCAGATTTACTTTTCTAACATTTTGGCTCGAAGAAATGATCCGTAATGTTTGTAACTTTAGAGATGTTTGCATAAAAGGTTGTCTGAATCTGTTGCTATTAAGATAATTTACCTAAATGAATTAATTTTAAATATGACCAGACACTACTAAAAGCATACTCATGTGTTAATTTCTGGATGTTGATCAGTTTGGGAACAAAGAATTATAAATCAGTATTTGTCTCTATATATATATATATATATATATATATAAAACATATGTACTTCTCAGACCTCCGTATTCAATCATTGTTTGAATTTATATGCAAAATGGACCAGAATCATCAGTGTGCTATATTAATTATTAGTTAATTATATTATATAAATATGGGTGGATTAAGTAAGTCCTAATGCAAATACAGAAAGTTTATTTGATTATGAAAGAGCAGTGAATGGCAATTTATTTCTCTAAACCTCCACCCTGTATAAAACTATTGACGATGTTGTATGTTCTTGTCTTAGCTTGTTATCAGTTTAATTGTTAACTAGTTTTGCATTAAAATAGCTTTTCTTAAACCCGTCCACTTATTAATTAGACTTAATACAGCTGTCCACACTTATGGCTAGAGAATTTCCAGTATGAATAATAAGTGCTTTAATCTGGGAAGAAGTTAAATAAGTTCATATGTTACCAGATTTCATAGTCTTTTCTCATGTAATTGATCAGTTTTGTGTTGAATGGTGCTATGTATAGCTATGTATCTATCTTATGGTGACCAGACAGCCACATCTTTGATATTAGTATCTAACCTACTTTTATCAGATCTATTTGTAGGGATAAAACATTTTTTTAAATATTTATGGCATCGAAAAAGCCAAATAAAACATTCAGAAACTTTAAGCTGATTGTAATAGTATCAATTTGAACAGCATAAAAGATAATAAAAATCAGTATTATTATCAATCCATGATCATAGTAATATATGAAGTTCTAGCTGGATATACATATGATCCACCTAAAAAAAGGCTTTTCATCTAAATTGATGTTTTCAGTGTGTGTGTGTGTGTGTGTGTGTAGTTAAAATTGGTAAAAACGGTTTGGGTATCAACATTTTATGGTCATGTACTATTGTAATATTTTAGGTTTCAAGAGATTGCTGGTGCTTTTGAAACTTCAATGTTGACACCTTTTGTTAGTGCCGAAGGTTTGTAGTAGTTCTTTACTGCATTGATTCTATTCATTTGGAAGGAATCTCCATATCCGGTGTCATTACAGAATTTAAAAAATCCTACTTATGTGTTTTAGGTCTAGTTTGATCTGACATAATCTATTTGCTTCACCTTAGATACGACACTCTTTCATCTTCACGTCTCTTACGTACTATGGACGTGTCTACACGAGTGTTGGCACGAGGAGATTTATTTACAGCCATTATGTCATCGATTCTGGAAGCTAACCTTACAGCTGCTGGCACGGTACTCAAGCTGGTTGGACGAGGTCTCTGAAACTCAGGTAAAATGACATTAAGAAGGCATCTTCGTGTAGACGACATCAAATTCATCAAATTAACCATCAATAATTATGGTCAGATTAAGTTGGCTTTGAAGTAGGTTCTTTTGTCAGTTATTAATAAATGACATGTTTTCCCAAATATGTTGTCTATTATACCAGTCTGCATACATTTAAGGTAATTTTCACAAGTGTACAAAATGTACAGTATTTCTGACACCCCTTTCCCTCTTGAAAGTGTATAATGATAAATGTTGAAACTTCGAAGTTGCTGTTTTGCTTTAAATAATTACTACTGGATCATCTGTTGAATCTGATAGTATTTGAGAGAAGGCACTAGTAGTTATTTTCAAGACCTAACCCATAATGTGAGGATGGGTGTGCCAGCAATTAAATGTTTTTCATAATATTTCAACATTAAACATGGATATGTTTGAGTCATACCTCCCACAGAATAAAGTTTTTACTCTTCTGAAAGTGATGATAATTATGAATTATAAATTTTAAGTGATAATTATGAATTATAAATTTATTTTTTATATAATCACTATTGTCCCTCAGTTTGTGTTTTGAAAGTATTTATTTTTGAAACCGTATTTTGCATTTCCATAGTTATCTAAGCCGGAATCCAAGCCTACACCAACAGGCAGCAACAACCTAACATTACATTCCAATGGTACCGATGCTGGAAATGGTGCAGGGAATGATGGGAAGGGGGATGAGGCTACCCCTGAACCAGTTAACATGCTGCAGATTGTGTGCCTTATTGCCGATGTGCAAATGCTCTCTGTTATGGCATGTGACAGTTAACGTATTGGAGAAGATTTCTGATAATTGTGTTAAAAGCAGAAATGGATGCGTAATTTGATTAATTAATCTGATAGTTTTTCATTCATTTAAAAAATAACATTATAACACTGTAAATCAGTTATTTTTGTTTTTAAATTTCATTAGCTCGGTGATTACTACACAGACAACATACGACCCAAAATTACAGCTCTTGGAGTCAAAGATACATCATATCTTCATGGTAAGTAGAAATACATAATCAGTTACGGAATAAATCCAATTGCTGTAACAGTTGAGAATTTTCAACCGCTGTTTTTGTTGCCTTTTATCGAATGCGAGTACGAATCAAACATGTGGCCGTCATAGTGTAATATGCTTATGATGCTTGATTTCCAGAAAGTCTCCAGGAGTCAGAATCTGGGCTGTTATCCAAACTGCCTCATTTTGGTCAATACATCGTCACAGAGATTACGTCTCAGTGTTCCGGTAGTCTAAAGACAGTAAATGACATTCCTCGTCTGTACAGACGAACCAACAGAGAGGTAACATTATCACCTTTTAAGTTATTTCTTCATCATTGCCAATTGTAATCTAAACTGTTATTTGTCTTCAGGTTCCTTCTGTTTTCTTACCTCTGATTCTTTTGTTAGATGTATCTCGGTATTGTCTCGATTGTAATTTGATGCAGAGTCTGTAGTCTACATAATGATAACACAATCAAATTTGATCTAGTAATAATAATAATAATCATTACTTTGATTATATTACCAGCGGATTTCATGAAATAATTGTACTGTTATGTTTCCTGATTGTAATATTAGATGTGCTCAAAACAAAAAGAATTTTGTTTTTAATGAGACTATTTAGGAAGCTGTCTGTAATAGTAGAAATTGATTTATTTGATTAATTTTCTCTATAGTCCACATTTAACGTGGCTCATCTAACGCCTTTTAGGTTTTTGTTGATGACTCTTCCTTTTTACCTTTGTGATTTGTGGATAAGCGAATCAGTAATCATGTGAATCACGAGAAGACTTGCAGGAATCGGAGGCTGTCCTCTTGAATCCTTTTTTCACTGCTCTGCTACTGAGCCGCTGTGTATTATTAGTATGATCCTATGTTCATACAACTCAATTATTATTGACTGCTAGTTCAGTTATCATTCTCACTTAGATTTATAGCCAAGTGTGTTATATATATAGGCATTAGTACTGACCGATTATTGGAGTGTGCTGAAAACATTTGATGGTTTGTATAGTATTAGTAGTGTGTTTTCACATCCAATCTCTGAAAGGTAGTCATTAAGTCAGTGTACCTGCTGTTGACTGGAGTCCTTTTAGGATCCATACACATCTTTTAGTCTTCTAATAGCTCTCGGCTAATACTCCAAGCATCATCCAACAGTTTTCCAACAAAATCCAACCAGCCACGGTTTATATAGCAATCCCAGGCAATTAATAATTGGAAACCAACAAAATAATCAAAGTTCTGTGGATTTGTTTGTTTGCTTACACTTTTCAAATCACCAGTTTAAAATTACATGCTACTATTTCTCATATCCACGAGACTCTGTTAATCGATCTTAACAACAACGACCAGTTATTAATGGGATACATTAACATAACAACAAAAATGTTTAGTTCGCTGATTATTAATAGTGCAATGATGTGTGGAAACAAATCTCAATCCTCGCAGAGAACTCAATCTTTAGAAGTTCAGAACTAACATCATTGCTGATGATTAATTAGTCCTAGAACTACACAAATTAATTTATTCTGTATGATTGACCTTGTGTAAGAAAGTGTAGCTAACATTTTAGAATAAGCTAAAGTAGATGATAATATATTTTAAGTCTAAGTCATCTGTTTTTTTAAATATTATTAGATATGCTACAGTTAATCTGTGTAATTTTCATGTAATACATGTATTGCTATTCCAGGTGCTATCCATATTACCTGATTATACAGATTAACTGTAACACACACACACACTTTGGCATAAACCTTCCATTATTGTCTAAGCCACACATTACAGGTCCCCAGCAAACCATCTACTTATGTATCCAGTTGTGTGAAGCCAGTACGTACATTCCTAAAGGACTACAATTCCTACATAGCTGATGAAAACAGGACAGAATGGTTGACTGGTATACTACAGAACATTGCCACTGTGTGAGTAACAAAACTGTTTTATACACAAGAAAATATTTTGAATTAATTTTAGTTAAACCTATTGGCCTAAAGTAATTACAGTCATGCTAATTACCATATATACTCGCGTATAAGACGCACTTTTTATACCCCAAAATTTGATGCCAAAATCGAGTGCGTCTTATATGCGGGTCATATACTGAAAGGGAAGGTAATATTTGACATAATTTAGCGGGAAATACAATAATATTGTTTTTCAACATTAATAATGAATATATGAACAATAAACAAATTTATTAGGTGTGTTTTCTCTGTTGTCTTTCAAATCCAAACTTAATCGTGATAACTGCCATGATTATTTAATCTGATGGTCTAATTAGTGATGTGATCACAAAGACTTGTCATTACTATCGAGATATGTGAGCATGTGTAATTGAATGGAAAATGAGGCCACGTAAAGAATGACCATAGAAGTCACATCAAAGGAAAACGATTACAGCAAACAATGTGTTAAGTACTTCCAATGCTGTCACATGGGAACTACTAATAAACTACTTCAGACAGCATTACGGAAACGAACGCACAGCAACAGACAACCTGAACTGGCCATCGTTACGTATCGTCACACAGTGGTTGAAAACGGACTGGGATTAAATTGACTCCGCCATCATTAGGGCCCTACCAAATGATTCAAGTACTCAATCAGCAATGATTTAGATGGTGTATTGTTGGCTGAACAGTATGACAAATTCGACACTGTCTCCGACAAAGAAGATAACGCACAAACAGATACAACAGATGTTCAATGAAGAGAGTGATGATGATGATGATGATTTTCTTTTGTTTTGAATCAATATTGCTGCAATATTCTGTAATTTACTGATGATTATACTCTTATGAGTAGCCTTTGGTTATGTCTCACTGATAATGTAGCATGTGCTAAAGGTAAACAAAACTTGAACTCGGACCACCATTATAATTTCTTACACACTAATGGAGCTGGATGTTGATTTCAGGGAATAAACTGACATCTTGCCAAAGAGCAGATTTAACTTAATAAATGAGCTGATGTGATGTCATGAGTTAACAAGTTACAGGGTGTTACAAATAAATCTAACATTGAATCGTAGTGATTCCATAAACCTTCGCTATACAGATAGGTTTGATTACTTATTGTGGCATTGATGAGGTAATGATGTATGTGTTTTGTAGCACCAAACCTAGTAGTCGGAGTATACTTCATCAGTTATCTGTTTGTCATTGTCTGAATAGGGTGAACAAAAGGATAGCATGACCATAGCACATTGCAGTTGAATGTGTGGGAGTCATGCTTTTGAACAATGTCAAGGGCCATCTGAAATATTTTGAGTGAATGATGATTTGTGGATTTTAACCTCCTTTCATGTCACTAATTCATCAGCACCAGATATCTATGGAGAGAATGGGCACTTCACCAAATACAGAAGAAATAATTTAAATGGAGCATGCGTATAATCGTACAACTTGCTGATGAAATGCAAATCACATCCGATGCTAAAAAAAACTACAAATTAAATCTTTCACAGATCGATCGATTGGTGTTTAGTTATTCACTATAGTTATTTTTTGTAATATTTAGTTCATTTTTAATTTTTTTTTAGAAAAGTTTAATTACAGACAGAGGAATAAAGAACTTGTTGGCATTATGAAAGCTCAACTGTTTTTTAGTGAAGTTACAAAAAAGATAAAAATGTACTGAATATTAATTTTATTCTAATCTCATTCTAATTATGAGAAGACGTATAGTATATAGTGCCACTTCTGCTGAATATTTATTCTAATTTATTCTAATCTCATTCTAATTATGAGTAGACCTATAGTATATAATGCCACTTCTGTTGAGTATGTCAGCTTTCCTTTTTCTATTTGAATTAGTAAGGTTGCATCATTATCTTTAGTAAGAGAATTCAACAATGCTGCTGCCTCCAACGCTCATGTCAAAATGAAGAACAAATCAAGAAAATAGCTAGAATGTTTATTTCTTTGATGTAATGATGGAGGAGATTTATCAATTTGTTTGTTTAGCATAACAAATCATGTACTAATTCATATAGTGTCAGATCAGTTCAAAGGAGAAAACATAAGTTCATTTGACATCATATTTTGCCCTCATTCTTTTTTGATGATTTTTTCTCAGGTATCTGAGTATAACAACAGATGTGCTGACTTCAGTGAAGAAAATGGAGGAATCACTGAAACGTTTGAAGAAGGCCAAAAGTGGACAAAACCTGGTCAGCTCTGTTTCATCCAATAACCTTGGACTGAGTGATGATGACAAAATACGTCTCCAGCTCTTCTTAGATGTCACTGAATTTGGAAATCAGGTAATATATATATATATATATATATATATATCCTTTGCCTATTTGTAAAGCACTTTTGAACATGTTATACAATACTGTGCCGAGTTATTAATAATTTGGCTTCCACTTGTACAATTTATTTTAATAATCAGTTTAGTTTCCTGTGTGTAATATGTCTTTGTCAATAAAGAGCATTATCATTAATTCCAGTATTATGTTTGATTAATTATTTTACCATCAAGCAAATCATTCATTTATTTTATTACCATTTAATTTTTTAGATTGAAGATTTAGGGATTGATAGGTCTACTATAGAAGACTATGGAAAGCTGTACAGTGTTGTTGAGGCTGCAAGATCCAAGGAATCCTAGATGTATAATGCAGCTGTCTCACTCACACACACACACACACACACACATGATATTAATATTTGGTTCATAAGGAGACACACACACAAGCCAAAGGGTATTATTAGCTGGTTGTTGTATCTTTGTATTTTATTTATGTATGATCTTGTGATATGGCTGGGAATAAAAATGGTCATGTATTAAACTAATTAGTATTTGGTATACAAGGAGGCATGCTAGCATAATTATGAAGATGGTTTTTCTTAACACACATACACTCTCTCTCTCTCTCTCTCTATATATATATATATATATATATATATATAAAACATGTCCGAGTATAAAAAGTTGCTTCTGCTCATTCATAGATATTGTATTCCCTATTTCAGATTCTAATTGCCATTGATTTTTGCCCACAGTTTATTACACAAACAAAAATGCATGGCAGTAAATTGTTCATGAACTAACTGATTGTGCACTTTGGGGCGGGCAATATATGGATACTGCCTTCGTTTTATGTGATTTAAATAACTATATTTGCAAGAGACTGGGCTTTTCCACCAAGCCATCAAATTATATGTTTTCCCTCCTTGATTATAGTTTATTTATATTGACATCCTGTCCTTTGCTTCTGGATTTAGGCATTTTGTTTTTGTCTGTCTGTAAATAAGAATCACTGGAGTGGGAGAGATTTTGTAGAGTATTTCATCAACTGTTCATTGGCATATCATCTCTGAATATCATCTAGTGTAAATATATCTGGTGTAAAATAATGTATAAGAATTCTGGTATAAACAACCCCAGGAAAAGGTCAAAATAGGTAATTATTTTTATTAGTAAATAATTCAGTGTGTATATATATATATATATATATATATATAATTCAATATATATATATATATATATATATATAAATACAATATCATAGTCTAGTTTAGTGTCATAGCATTACGATAAAATGACTAAGTTAGATTTATTACATGAGCACATTGAAATAAATGCATCTTAAGTGCAAAATGCACACTAATTAAAACACTACTGGAACACTAATATGGCGATTACCAATAATACTTTGTTAATGGAATAACCATTGTATTGCATTGCATCTATGATCAGAATGCAACAAAGGACTCGAACCTCAAATCAAACCATCCTATATAATTTATCTCATTATCAACACTGCTAAAACTTATTTCAGGCTTGTAAATGGAATGCTAGTAAAGAATATATACAGTCATCACAATTATCTACCACCTATATGATTATGTGAGATGAGGTAATGTTGATTATTGCTGAAAGTATGCAGCTGAAAAATATATCAGGTTTTGCTGTACTTATAAAAACTGATTTTAAAAACAACAACAAGTGGTCATCAAATATCTAGATGAGTATTTTGTCAGCTTCCTTATGGCATGTCCATATTGATGTTTGTCCTACACCAGTCATGGTTACAACTCTGTAACCTTTCTGTTCCAATCGATTAAGCACCAACCTGGGAGTCAAAGGTGTATTCCATTCCAAGCTGTCAGGAAAAAATGGTTAAAAAATATATGACAATTTTCTTGAGATGCCCACATGATTTTAATCACTGATGATTCATTTAGGCACAATATGACTAGTTTGAGCAGGTTTAGTTACGTCCATTTTAAACTGAAAACATTTAATGTTTTACTAAAATAATATACAAGGACCTATATTTTAAAGCATTGGTGATCATTTATATGTCATTTAAATGTATTGTACAGCTCTTGTAAGAATATGTGTTATGTTTCATAATAAGAAAAAAACGGCATATCAAAAATGTCTTTGGGGCAAATTGGGTAGACTGTTCACAAAGAACATTTGTAAATTCTGATGAGAGAAAATCAGTCTGATCACTTAGTGAACAAACATTTCGAACAACAGGATTACACAAGAGTGTTGAAAGAAATATACATTTTGTACATCTGATTTGATGCAATCTCTCTGGTGATCCATTTCAAACAAATTTTTTATCTCGGCCAATCAAAGTCATATCTGATAAGCACAAACCTCAGCAACAAACAATGACCTACTTAATGCCTCACTGCCTGTGTCTATAGCATTACAACAGAATATTAAACAATAATATATAATGTTTATAAAGACATACAAATTATTGCCTAGCTGTTTGATGAGTTTTGCTTCAAGGAAAGCCATCAGTTCTGGATCACTGTCTTCATCTCCAACTGTACATGGTCCACTTTCCTAGATTAAAAGAAGATTAAGTCAAGATAAAAATAAATGCAAAAAGAACCATAATACAATTTAACACATACACACACACAAAACAATGAAGTAAATTCAATTAGTTTTTTTAAAGATATTTCAATGGAGACTCTTTATACCTAATAAAAATTTAAAAATCAAAATGCATGATTTTTTTGTAGTGATTTAAATCAAATGACTTAACCGGCTATAGAATTAATGTTGCATATCAACAACACACAAGATACAAAATATTTACTTAAATGTGGGTGAAACTTGACACAGCAAAATCATTCTAGAACAGTAGCTACTACAACACTCAAAAGTAAATCTACTTGTACACACTGGTTGGGAGTGACCTCCATCATTCTGATATCAATCAAAGGGCCAGTAGACCGAAAACCTTGTTTACTTTATCAACTTCGTAATATGTGCTTTCAAAGTGGTCTTCACAAACAAGTGAATTCAGGATGTGAAAGAAGGCAATATGACTGTAATCAATTTCTGTTTTAGCACAATAATACATAAAATATCTCTCAAGCAGATCCTGGTTTAGTAATTTGTGTGAAAATTCACACATAACTAATATGCTAGGTTATAATTGTCTGTACTGTTTTAACCACTGGAAGTACCCTTTAATAAGGAAAGCCATAACTGTTCTCCACTTAGGCCAAGTGGCATCAATATGGTATGGAATCTTTAGACTATAGCTAAGTATACTGTATAGGTTACAGGCTCTAGAACTGAATTATTAGGTGGACAGATGGAAAATGAAATCAATTCCTATGCATATACAATTAAGCATGGACTCTGCAGGGAGTATGCTGATTGCCAGTGGTTATCTAAATTCAATCTGTTATAAAATTATCCTGGTTTCTACAAGTAAGATAGGGTTGAAGACAAATACTTATCCCAATACATTTCTGAAACTGTGAAGGTGATGGAGTGAGCTGCTGTGGTCTAGTGGCTAAGAATGTTCCAATTGTTGCTAAAAGGTGGATTTTCTCTAACTGGCAAGGATCAGAGGTTCAATTCCATCAAAAGGTCAAAACTTTTCCAGGGAATAATTTCTAGATTCACAACATAGTGGGTGGCAAACCATGTAAAATAGTGCTCCACTTATCCATACTGCTCCCCTGTGGTTGGTGGGGATGAGATAGAAACTGCCACTCAATAAATGAGACCACACTGGAATTAGTGCAGCAACTTTTGCGTGATATCCCTAGATCATGAAAGATATCAATCAATAACAAATTCGTGTTAGAGGAGTTATGAGCCAGTGGTATGTGTACCTTCTGCATATATTGTGAAGGATACATAATGATACAAGGTATAGATCTATTGATATCATGAAGAACTATTGAGTACCGCTACCAGTAATGTTAGTAAATAATAACAGAATTGTACGAAATTAAAGAATGTTTCAAGTAAGCTCAAACTTATCAAGATGACAGACACTGTGTAATTTGATATAAGCTGTATTTAAAATTTTAATATAACAGGGAACAATGCTACTTTCAAATAAAGTAACTCAGACTTATATTTAAATTAAATACCTGTTGTTTCGATAAAACAAACTAGATCTAGACCTATACTAGGTGTATACATCTAGATCTATAATAACAGTAACATGCTTATAGATCTATGGGAGAACTAAATCTAGCTATGGGCCAGACTCTATTCCTATTGAACTATTCTACTGGATATAGGATAAAGCCCAGAGCTAAAAATCCCCTGAAAATATAAGCCCCCATATCAGTGGCACCCATACTGCCATAGCAGCACAGACTTCCACAGAGTTTTGGAGCTTGGTCAGCTAGTAGCTGCCCTGGTGTAGATCAAGTAGTATGTGCAGCAGCCTTGATTTCAGTACGAGCTTTGGTGGCTGATACAGTATGTGGGATTGTCTGCATCATGACAGCACCCGTACATATGTCTTGGCACGTCTCTGAGAACACTCCCACCTGATAGTGATCTTGTTCACTGTCTTCTTTGTATACATATACTGATATAGCCTTCATGTAGGAGTTTTGTCTGTATTTCCTAGTTCTGGATCAGTGGATGACTTCCATGTTGTGTATTGGTAGAACTGATAAATGACTGTTATAATACTGAGTGATGTTGGCTAGATTTATTGTCCTATTTATACCAATTATAACCCTTTTGGTCAGTACAAGACTGTGAAGACAATATACTGAACTGCTCTTAATTGCAAAATATAACTTGGCTTCAGAGACTGAGAAAGCTAGCTTATGCTCATTGGCTTCTTCTTCAAGTGACAACTGTTCAAGAACTAGACCTAGAAGAACTCAAGCTGTCAAGACAACTCGACTCGTCAACTGCGACCAAACTACATTTACCATCATATGATCATAATCATAACAAATGAGTAGGAGGCGGCTCAGCAAACAGATAGATGTGTTATATATCTAACCCTATATTACTATAAGTATAAGAATCAGATAAGAACAAAACTATTAACAAATAAACATGCAGACTCTATTATCTATACGTACTAATCTCACTTGCGTACTAACGAGTACATAGGGCATTTTGATCTAGTACAATGTTTACGATTTAAGTGAGGTTATGAAATATTGTACATGGGTATTTACGTTAAACTAAAATAGTCGTAACCTAATTATACGGTTATAAATTATTTATTTATTAAAGGGCTTCTTTATCAACTTCTCATACAAATAAGTTTTTAAGTACATTTCGAAAACCAGTTATATTGCTACACATATCATAGCTTCATGCTAATGGTCAGCCAAGACACATAGGCCCATTTCAAATTTAGAAATCTAGCATATCTGGAGATCTATTTTGTAAGCGTTAGTCTAATTTGTTAGAGTACGTTTTTATTGACTTCCGAGTAACTTGAATCGCTTATAACATAAAGGTTTAACACATCATTCTATATTAAAACATTATTCATAAGTTTCTTGCTCACATGTTCTGATTTAAGTTAAGATGATACAGTACAAAATACAAAACGTTAATTCTAGATCTAACTACAATATCACGGAAAATTAGAAATGTTGTTAGTTATAGCTGTGCTATGCGACAAAGATCATGTTTTTTCTGGTCAACCTAACTTTTGGGCCTTTGGATTAGCTAATCCTGTAATTTCTTCTTGGAGGTTAAGCTAAGCGTGTTTTGTCAACCATTTTGTTAGAAGTTAAATTGTAGTTGATCATCAGTAAGTCATTAATTTTATATACATGTCTGTCATATGGTCTCTGTACTGTTAGATATAGATCTTAGAGAACTCGGCGACTCGCTTAGTCGCTAATCAAGTGTCACTGTGACCGTGTTATTCTCAGTCTGTTAGAGTCTAATCTAGAATAGACTAGATCTAGTGTGTAACAATAATTTATTCATAATTTGTGTCAATCATTCACGTATTTCTCAGAGATGTCTAAAATCAGACGTAACAAATACACAGACATGTCATTGGTATACTTAGATCTACTACAGCTAATTTATAATTCGTGAATACAGAATAGACTATAGTCTATAGAGTCTGAAATGGGGGTCCGTCGATCAACTAGGCGGAGATCGACGTGAGTCTCATCAATATCTGTTGATTTCGGCCCATTTTACATTAAAGTGTTTATTGTAAATAAATACGTTTTTGGATGTCGCCGATCTCATCCCACCTGTCCTGTGCGTTTTTCAATCAGGGATTAGGTGAATAGGTATATTAATTATTATGCACACCACTGTTTCATTTGTTCTGTGGAATATATATATATATATATATACAGTCAGAATCCATTAATCCGGACATTATTGTTTGTGATGGATCTCCATTATAAATGACTCTAATCCACAAAAAATTGCGTTCCATGTTCTGACACTTCATTTCACCAAAAGAATGTGACTTTTCAATGTAAAATGACCTCGATAATCCAAATTTTGCCAAATATTTCCACTAGTTCTGTCATGCAAGTCAAACCGACATGTCAGTAATGGTTAATTAACCCACCCACCAGTGATAATTGCTATATCATAACCAATTACAACTGTACCTGACCATACACACCAATACACTATGCTTCCATTGCCTCTCATAGCCAATCATAATCACTGATTGCTAGTTACAAACACAAGTTTGTGATCTTTCCAATGAGCACATCATGAGTAAACTGGATGGACAAAGTGACTTGTAATGTCTGTAATTAACCACCATCAAAATGATCAATGGCTTCAATGCCGTTCCATACCATTGCTGTCAAAATTATAACAGAGCAATATGTCAAGTCCAGTGAGAAAGCGCCGTCATGTTGATATTGACTTGACCAAGTCGCCAGACAATGCTGTGGTGGTGGGTTGGTGATTTCAGATAATTAGAAAGTGTAAAAGCATGTAGACATTCATGTATTTATTTGTAGACATTTATTTTTGTACACAAACACACATATATTTAATTAGGTTGGCCATTTAATTATACATAACAATACATAGGAGTACCACTTTAATAATCAAATACATGGGCCAAGATCGATGTGGGCTGAGGTCCACGAGTCCCGAGATCAACCTTAATCTCTGAAATGTATAGACTCCTCTATTTCCTTGGAAATAGAGTCATGCTAATTTTAAGAAGTTTCAAGTTTATTACTAAGATATTTGGAAATTATTTGGATTATGGCCCATGTTCAATAAAATTGTTTGTGACCCATGTTTAATAGAATCTAGGAAACTAAGTCACAGCCAACAGGAAAAAAAGTTACAGAAAATAAACAGGAAAAAAGTTACAAATATAATTTATTCATTTCAGATGATATTTATTAATATTTTTTTTATTTGTTGTAAAGAAATGTTCAGGTCTTATGTGGTAAGGGTAGATTCAGATTGGTTGTGGTTAGTGGTAATTAAAGATAAATAAAAGACAATGGCTTCATTTTGTGCATGGGTCTGTAACTAGACAGGTCATGCTTAGTGATTAGTTTTTGCAGTCACAGTTTTCTTAATGTGCAGAGACCTGTGACTTAATATTAAGAGTGGCTTCACATCAGCAGCATATAAAATGCTCCATGTTAAAGTGAGTTTCAGTATCTTCTCCCACTTTCTCTAGAATCGCACATCATATATCTCTTAAAATTGAACTTATTCTTATTAATAGGGGTGGCATTAAAATCTGCTATGAGGGTTTCATGTACACAAATCATACTATTCGCAAAACAAGGATTTGGCAGAAAATGTCTCAAATGATCAAGTAGTGGTTGCCATGGTTCTATTGTGACCAGTTTGCACAGAAAGCATCCAGAACCAGGCAAACCCCACAACCATCTGGCGAATCAAGCACAAATCTGTCTAGCTAAACTCAGAAACCAGATAAAAGATCAAGCTATCAGAACCCAGGATGAACCAGTTCCAGATCATTGCTTAGGGTGTGAGCCACTGTGATGATGACGTATGGATCCTTCTACCCTCCACCAACAGTTACAAGCGAACCATGCATAACCAATGACCGACACCACCTGTACCGAGTGTGCTACAAGATCTGGGTGACCCAAATATAAATGACTGCCTACTCATGGTGGCTAGCAAAGAAGGTCTGAGACACCTTGCTTCTGCTGACATCAAAGGTCTTCAGGCAACTGCTTGTCATCTGGGTGCCTTTCAATGCCACAGCTATTGCTACTGTGTATGCTATCCTTTCAAACAAGACCTGAGCCACCTATGAAAAACTGTTTCAGGCTGTAGCAGTTAAGTGTGTAGGATTAGATTATGGGATGCTGTACTGTGAGTTATGCTTGTTGTCTTCGGCAGTGACTTTAACAGCAATGGTTGCTTCTACCATCTTAGGCAAGCCACTTGGCATAAAATTCAGGATTTGGGTTTATCCCCACACTACATGGGCGACTTCCATTTATATTGTGGCATGGTAGATGTTCTCGTGTTCAGTACATGAAGTCGAAGAGGACATAGAACACCTTAAAGCTGTCATGCCCTAAGAGCCCCAAGGATTTACTCATGTACATTGGTTGTACATATGTAAGTGGTTCTTTCTGATAGATTCAGCAGACGAACCCAGAGATCAGATCAGGTTGTGCCGTATCTGACCAATGTTCCCCTCAGACATGTCAAATGTGCATGCTGCCACCATGAACAATAATTCTCATACCAACAACTTGTTTATAGGTTGGAACAATATGTTCTTCAACTTTGTGGGCTACTACCACTCCTCAACCTGGTGGGTAATCGAATAGTTTCAACAAGAACAGGCAACAGTGAGCACGGTCATCCAGCAGGATTCTGTTAGCAACCTGCCTCAACGACATATTTGTCAGCACTGTGTAGAGCTGCAAGAGTGACTTCACAACCTGTGTCTTGATTATTTTGAGCATCACAAGACTAGCAAAATTTCAGAATTTAATACATTGATTTGTTTTGATTCCTCCACATTTTAATTCTGGTGAAATAACTGGTGACTTTCTCAAGTGACTTTATATCCTATGCAAATTTGTGACTTTTTTCCTGTGACTTTCTTTCTGGTCACTGTTTAATATTGTCCATATATATATATATATATATATATATTTGTAGGTCTTGTTGTTATAGCCTAGGACCTAGGCTAGGTCTAGTTGAAAATTAATTATTAATGAAGCCAAAGCATGGCAATTGACATCGGGTACAAATTTAAGTAACAGTGTGGATATCTTTTTCAGTGAAAATAGAAAGACATGGTATTATGGCTTCCAAAAATTATATTGGAAATTGTGAGATTTTGTGCTTAATAATGTAAATTTTGGCATTATGAAATACCTTCCAGATAAGGGCTGCTTTCCAAATGCTGAAAAAATAAGTAAATGTTTTGTTAAGTAAGCTTTCTTATATTTTGATTTTTACATCATCCTTAGTGCATTGAGTGGGATAATATTTTAATGTGGATAACTTTTAGTTTAATTAATGTATAGGATATATGCAGGACCTAAAAAAGTTTCAATAAATGGCAGAAGATAACTTGATAGAAAATATTTTCTCATAAGTGTGTAACTAATTAGGATTTGTCCCTCAAATTATGGTATGATGAGAAGTAATTCTTGTGACAAATTTAACATGTTGGCCACATTTAAGATTAAGATGTGCAGCTAAAACCTTTTAGCAGACATAGCAACATTGATGCAAATGTTACTAATTACTAATTTTGTGAACTTTAATATTCATTAAACTTCGATTTTGCATCTTGTTAGGTGATAAAAGTGATAAATATTTTGACTAATAATAATAGCCAGTGCTTTGATTTTCTTATGTACAATAAGTGTAAATACATGAACTACAGCGTTCTATGGTAAAATATAGACTGCATTTTAATGGAAACATGATCCAATATACCATGGTAGCAGATATGATGTGGGAATGGATTGCAGTTATTACAATTTTGGAGAATCGTGCAATTTCTGCTTTAACTGAGAAATAATATTTCTTTGCATAATGTGGTGCATGCTCTCTTCTCTGCACTTAATGTATTTTTGAGGACTTTAGACTATTTTGGAGCTGTACAGTTCTTGTAGGGCTGGCCGCTGGAGACTCTGTGTCAATGTTGTCCATGTTACCATGACAAAAAATACATGCATAGGGCTGTAGTGCAATTGTCATCTGCAAATAAACCAACTTGTTTAAAATCATAACCAATTTGTTTCATAATAGATTGAGCTTAAGTTATATTGAATTTTAGCCTTATGTGTAAAAAGGAACTATAGTAATGTTATTAGTATTTATTTTGGCCTATTTTTAAATGATTAACTGTTATATTTTAATTTTATAAATGTCCAGTTAGTGTAAACTATTGCATAATCCCTACAACATTTGAATATGTTGGAAAATGATAGTTCCAGCTCCCAAAATACAAAAAAAAGTATTGAAATGTGTATCAGTTGATGGTTAGTCACAATTTAAAAATATTGGCGAATATTAAATAAAATTGTGTAAACATTACTAATTATGTTGTGCTTGTGACAATTTAATCATTTGGATAATCATTAGTTAGTTGTAACAGGACAGTTTATAATAATTACATTCTAGTCATTTGTCAAAGATTTTACTACTGTGGCAGAGTAGCTACCAGTATATAATTAATTACATTGATCCTCTGATCTTGTTTGATTCCAGATTTGTTGTGGAAAGAAATAAATGTATAAAATAAGCCAAAAACACATAAAATTAAATCTTACATTAAATTTAATGAAAATGAGATCAGTTACAGTGTTGTAATCAGTATAATTTGATATTCAATTTACATACATCAGAGTACCATATTTATTTAAAGATATTTGCTAATGAGTGTGCTACAAAACATCATTTATTTTGGACTCAAGCCTTATCAAATAAGAAATACAGGCTGATACTATGATAGGGCTTATTTGTAGATACATAACTGATGAAACATGTAAAGCTAGACCAAGCCCATATAATATTCCAACTAGAATAAATCAAAGTATTGTTACGTAATATCCCTTCTCTGTGATAGCTACACGACTGGTAACATGCACAATAAAAAGGGAACCTATAACACTGGTTTTATTCCAACTGCACTGGCTGGCTTCTTGTACATTTCAGTGCACTGTACAAGATCTTGTTTCACACAAAGTAGTGACTTGAAAAGCAACACTGTATTTAAGCAATCTGATCCAAAAATACATACCAGTGAGGCTGATGCAATGCGAGTCTTGTTTGTGCCAAACAGACGCACAGCAATGTACACAGAGGAATCCTTCTGAGCATCCGCTACCAAGCTCTGGTATAAGTTACATGATAATATTAAACTTGTGCTAAATTAGTAAATATTTTGTTAGGTTCTTAAAATCCACTTATTTCAATAAATCTATTTATAAATTACTATTCCTATGTATTTAGGTACAACAGGTGTTGTGGTATGTGAGCCTAAACATATTTTAATCCTGTTTTCAGAGTAAAGCAAAACACAAGTTGATCAAGACACTTTATAAATTATTATTATTGATGAGTTCTAAAGATAACTATAACATTTTTGGTTTATTCAAATAGTTAATCTAAGACTATATAGTAAGAGTGATACACAGAGCCTATATAAACCCAAAGTCAGTGATTATGATAAATGAGTAACACAGCAACAACACCGTACACATCTTCAATCTGGCATCATTTTCAAACTCTGTACTATTGCCTATCAAGTCCAGCGTGCTTTGTTCATCTGATTTTCACTCGCTGTCTGTTCCCAGGGTTAAAACCCATACTCATGTTGGCACTTGTGCTTTTTCAGTTGTTGTCCCTAACCTTTTGGAACTCACTCCCTGAACATGTTAAGTCATCAAATAACATCGTTTCTTTCCATCACTGTTTGAAAACACTGTTTCAGACTTGCTCATCTCTCCTAAGTTTTCACTCCATTCAATCATTTGTTGATTAATTTTGCATCATACCTTGACTATGAGTATGAGTTTGCCTGTACTAGGTGCTCCACTGAGCTCGATTCCTTTGGAGGATATTGGCACTATAGAAGTTTGTTATTATTATTATTATTTAGAATTCTCACAACATCAAAAACATTGTATGCAATACTAGAAACAAATTGTAGATTTAATGGTGTGAATTGAGACTAACATTTTATTGAAATCAGTGAATTGTTTAGATAATAGATCATTAAGATGTGTGTGCGTGAGAGTTATCAGTTTACCTTTGTGGAATCTATTTTCGTCAAAACAGTGATAGGAAAGGCTAACTGGCAGCATTAGGTCAACGTATGCATTCACAGGTTGTGTCTGTCCTTTGAATATTTTAGAATATTTGACATTTGATGCACCAGTATTTTATTTTATTGTTTGTCCTTGATGATGGATAATGTCAGTAATTCATCTTTTATGAAAGTACCCACATACTCGGCTGCATCAGTGCCATAATTCTGGAGCTGTATTTTGTCCTTAGAACTGATTAATTCTAGATAATTCCATCACAAAAGTCTTCACTCGTTGTGGATTACCTGAGCGGAGATTAATTTGCGTGCTTTACCCCCCCCCCTCACTGGTTCTGCACATTCACATTTTCTATTAATATCAACTTTGCCGGTAATCCAAAGAACCTAATAGACAGCATAATCCTGTCACTGGGTTGTTTTTCAATTACGTTCACGGCAGTCTAGCTGGCCGAGTGCCAGTAATATGTTTGGCTTCTTTAGTTGTTGATATTTTGTGCACTTGTTTGTTTCGTGTGGGTCAGTTGTATGACATTGGATTCTATCAGATATCAAGTTCAGTGCAAAAGGCTTGGAGTTTTGGTTAATTTGATTGATCATAATTCATCGCACATAAGATTATATGTTGTTGTATGATAGATGTGTATTGTTTGAACTTTTTTGCACAGTCCAGTAAAGAAATTCAGTCTGTTATATATGTATCCTTCAGAGTTAAGCAGTTCTGCTAATTATTAAATTATTAAAAAAAATAGTTTATAAAAATAATGTATTTAGCCATTATACTAGGCCAAAGATCATGCTCTGATAAATAGTTTGCATCTGTTTCCTGTTTGTAGGTGATGCATCAGTAGATTTCTGGATGACCTTCACCTTTAGCCGTCCTCCTGTGGCACAAATGTATTTTGATAATGGCTTCCTTTTGGCGGGCTCATAGCCATGTTATCTTTGCGCTTGGTGCTGGCATCGCTGTTGGTGCCTCGATCACGCTGCTCGTCCACCGCCTTAGCCACACATTCGGACGGGACCTTTCGCGCCTCATCATCCAGATTGAAAATCTGAAGCATGATGTCGAGTTGCTGAGGAGTACACTGGAGCAGAATACTGCCGTAAGCGCCCAGGGATACTACTCAGTACATGAAAGTAGTGGTGAGGATGATGATGAATTTCAGGAGGCATTTGAAGGGTTTGTAGAGGATGTTTCAAGTTATTGTCGTACACTGTTTTTTCCAGACTTTGTTAATGCTGATCATGTCTTGGGCAGAGCTTGACTGTACAATGCCAACATGCGATGTCCCTAACTTATATAATCGTATCATTCTTTCAAACGTCAACTGATAATGTGTGGGTTATCTGTGGTTGACATATTCCACCTTTGGTTAGAATACAGATTGAAAAACTTTGAAAGTTTAAATTGTGATTTATTTGGGATGTTTCTCATCGAGATGGGTAACATCCAGCTCAAAAAGGCTCTGACATAATGGCCATAGTTTTGAGAGGGTAATGGGGGGGGGGGTTACAGTTTAGCTTCACGTCTTTTTTCCATTTTCTGTTTATTACACGTTAATGCTGATTAACATACGTTTCAACTAAAATATTATCCATATTTACAAGTCTATATACCGTAGTTTTCTGTTAGTGTTTGGCTGATATTATTTCGTGCTTAGCAAAAAATATAAAAATTATTAAATAGCTGTTAAGGCTTGCTATGATAAATCTGTGTCAACCTAATTTCATGCCCAACAATATTATTTTCCGTTAAACCAAATGTTTATAGAGTGCATCCCTTTGTAGTTGATAAGCGTATTCCGTGTTTGATTCAGTGTGACCGTTTCACTTCGTAATGTTTATATTTTCAATGTGTTCGTCGATTATGACAGATGACATGTTTATTACCTATACGATGAAGTAATTTATCTGTTAACTTCGTGTGCTATCGTCAGATTCGTTTCATTATTTTGATTAATGTCGGGACGGTGTCGTTCACTCCGACATCGAGTAATCTTAAAAATGCTAGTTTGCCTGTTAAATGATAAGGCATGGCTTGAATGGATCTTAATGTGCTAACATGCTAAATACATAGCTCTCTATTATGTTCCCACACCGTATAGCCCATTTTTGACCTGGGACAACTATGACGTTCTCGTCAACAGGTAAACTACTAATGTCATCGCGTCATATATCTGTCTATAGGCTGTGGACATCCTCTGTTTATACCACCTCACCCTTCCCCTCCATGATTTACATCAAGTCGCTTTTAACTGATAAACCCATTTAGCATGCTAAGACTGGTAAGAGTAAGAGCTGCCTCTTTTATTTATTTAATCCTACGTATACTCGGTGAGCATTCGAGTTCTGTTAGAGTTGTGATTTTTAAATGACATTTCAGGTGTGTTTTGTTTATTATGTGTCTTTCGTGGCCGGTGTGAGTGCGATGGACAGTACGGACGGGCCAATACAACATTGACCATAACACTTTTGATAAACGGTGCTGTATAACAATGACACAACAGGATATTAATATGACGCATATGATTATCTCGTGTTGTATGATGATAGCCAGTTGGTTTAGCCTGATGAATACCTAAATGTAATAAATCAAAGCTAAGTATTTCATCGTACTAACCATTGATCAATCGTGGTAGAGAATTGTGTGATTCATTTTATTGGCAAGTCTATTGTATATTGTTAAGCTTAGTTGTGTGTGTGTGTGTGTGTGTGTGTACATAATTAATACACATATGTTCTTGATAAGTTTGCTGTATATGGATTGCTAAACTGCTCAGGTTTCACTTTGCTTGATTTACTTTTATTTGTTGGTATTTTTTAGTTATCAGTAACTCTGTTACCTGGCACTAACATTGTTTACTAAATTGTCACTGTCTTTCATAAAAGTTGGGAGAATAAAAAAGCGCTGGTCGTGTGTTTTTTAGAGACCGTCGGTTTTCATTTGGACAATCATAGGGGAAGTTTGATATTTATCATCCACAAATGCACATTGTCTTATCGAGTGCAGTTGAATTTGGGCACATTGGAGCATCTTAAAAGGCATTGACTGGATCTAATTAATCAATTCACACCACCTTTGTAGGTGGATGATTATTTTTGGTGTAAATATTCACTCAACATTTGGTGTATAGTCTGCACTAACATAAGTCTGATGAAAATTTAATCGATCTATCAATCAGATTATTTTAATTGCTATTATTATAATAATAATAATAATGGCTGAAGTGGCAGTTATTTTACGAAGCTTAGCTACCTCAAATGAGGGAGATACATATAGACTGTAATTTACTGCTTCACCACGGGGACTAATTCTAAATTAATTTTGAATTTACAATATATGACATATTCTGTAGAGAAAACCTTGTCAGTTCCCTGGGTGGCTGAAAAACTACTACTACTATAACACCGCAGCTGGATTTCGAAACTCCCCCACAACATGACCATGAGTAAGAAAGTCCCACGCTCTTACCCACTAGGCCATAGAGGCAATTTTAATATAGTTTGAAATCATAATCTTTCCAACTAAGAATTTTGTCCCATTTATTTATGTACTTGTATAACCCAATTGTTTACACTATGATTCAAATTCTTACCTAGAAGTAGAACTGCTCACATGGTTTGTCTCTAGCAGTTTAAAGAACTCGAATGAACCATCTACCTGTATCAAAAACCAAATTATGTCATCCCAACATCAATTATTAACGAATGATGCTCCTTTAACTAGTTTTAATAGGATTATCGCTTTCTAAGAGTTTCTAAGACAACAAATTAAAGGAAAGGTAAGGAATTATATTTTAGTGAAAGTTTACCCTTGCTACAGAAGGAAAGGATTAATTTAATTTGTGTTGTATAAACACTTCCCAGATTTGTGTCTTTCCTGTTTGCTGAGCTGTATGTCTTTAGTAGTGGAGCCCTCAGACCAAACTAATGTGCCCAGAGTGTTGTAATATATAGGACCTGGGTCTGATTTGTAATGTTTCAGAATATTTAAAATTAATTTTTTTCACATATGGTGCAGTATATCACTATATGGTGCAGTATATAAAATTGATACCTCTTAATATACATGTATATAAATATATATACAGCTGTACTATGTCCTAACTTGTTTTTCCCCTAATATAAGGTTTGTTTATAGTACTATGATTTGTATTTAAGATAAAGAAATAACAGTAGATTACTAACTTTTGGGCAGCTGTACAGTCAGTATAGATAAAACTATGAATGAAAACACCTACAGACTTTGGGATGAATATATGGCTGTTTCATTCATTTTGGGCTTCCAGAATACAAATGCAGCACTTATAATATTGCAGCATTGTTTGATTGGCGGTGCAGTGATATTATCAAAATGTAGTGAACAAACATGATAAACTCCATGTGAACACCACCACCCTGCTGTAATATTCATTTATTCAGTAAGAGGAGGTAGTGGATCCATAGCGTGGGTCCTTTTGCATTCTCATTTACCAATTTACTACTGGACCAAGATATGTTTAGTAACGCAGTGACAAGTACTAATAGTAGTATTTAGGGATAACGGGACCAGGTGAAAAATTACTGGGTAGTTCATTGTTTTTTGAGAGTTATGATTCATATTTCCAGTTAAAGTTGTTCCAGTGGCACAGTAATTAGAGCAAATATGTGCCACAAACCTCCAGCTTGTGGGTTCAAATCCAGCTCATGGCTGTGTTTGTGAGATTTCAGCCTGTGTCCCAATGTGTGACCAGCTAAAAGCTGAACCCAGTAACGTACACACACTGTGACACACACACACACACACACACACACACACACACACACACACACACACACACACACACACACACACACACACACTACAACTTTTATAATCTTCCCTCAGAACATGCCACAAATAATGCAATTTCCGTATATATAGAGAAGGTAATTTATTACAAATACTACTGTAGCCCCCATCCCCCTCCCCTCCCCTAGATAGTCCCACTCGGTGGTGATGGGGCTGTGCGTATACTCATCATAATCCTATCTGTTAATCTGCATCCCACAGTGTCATCTGGGATAAACACGCCTACACTGTGTTTTACCAGATTACAATCTTCTCGAAAAGATTGCCATGTCACCTCACCGTATGATGTGACGTTATCATCTAGATAAGTCACTTTTTGTGATATGTCACTACAGTTGATAAATAGTAACTGCCATTTCATCATGGATAGAGGGACATGAAGGATGGCTATATTTATTACGTTTTACAATATATCTCATGATTTATGTTTCTGTCGTGAAACAATTCTATTAGCACTGGGCTATCATCGTTACGCATCCAGAGAAATCAGAACTTTTCAGCTGTGGCACGCTGACAGTTTTGGCATTGGTTTCGAGAATTTATTATGACCCGATTTGCCATTATGTTTTTATGAACATTTACCTGTGGTATGCCCAGTAAACGTGAACTCGACTTGTACTCGATGTTACCACGTGCATTAAGCCATCTGTGATGTTTCTGCGAATAGGATACAGCTTCTACAGACAGTGTCACCT
Source organism: Paralvinella palmiformis (assembly GCA_025642065.1). Classification (NCBI taxonomy): domain Eukaryota; kingdom Metazoa; phylum Annelida; class Polychaeta; order Terebellida; family Alvinellidae; genus Paralvinella; species Paralvinella palmiformis. The sequence continues at coordinate 852,158 of JAODUP010000008.1, forward strand.
GTTCGTTTCTTACAGAAATGAGGAACAATTCCAAGACAGGAGTCTCACTTCGGATGATTTTGTTTCGATACCATCGTCGGAATCGCTGAGCAGTTCGGCGGCCTTTCGTTTATTTCGTGAAGTGGACTCGCTGTTAGATGGAGACGACGATGATAAACAACGTGCCTTCGACCTGCTGAAGGCTGAAGAAGAATCAGTAAGTGTCCAGTTTATCTTGCATTTCTTATTCCATTTTAAGAGAGGATGCTCCTTTTATCCAGTTGGCAGTGAGTGGTTTCTGCAAAGTCACCGGAATCAAAACCGGTGTTAATTGTTCGTGTAGGATTACTGATCTTTTAATAAAAGGCTTCCTTATTTTAGGGAGTATCCCTTTCCACCATATTTACCATATAGCATAGCTTGTGCACCTCCGTGGTCTAGCGGTAGCGCGTTGGACCACAGATCACTGCCACCCGTGTTCGAACCTTGGCGTGGGCATATCTAAAGGGTGTTTCATCTTTGACTTCACTTCATTACCTTTGAAGGTCGCTCGGCCCAATAAGCCTATCGTGTGCACAAAAGTGGCCATAAAACATCAATCATCATCATCATACCATAGCTGCACTTTTAATTAAAATATTTGTAGGATCTTATCATTTTATATACATGTTGGTTGTCCTAATTGAGACAATTATTTCAATTCATTTTAATGCAGGAATGATAGCATTATAACTGCAATGTACATGGTAGCTTTTCCAAAGAAAATATTATATAATAACAGTACCAAGGGATAGTGTATATAACTGGCACAAGACATTGCTGTAACGTAGTTATTTTGTCTATGTTTAAATATAGTATGTGTACATTAGTGCACTTTGCTTCCACCTGTATGCTCATTTAGATCCAGACTGGTAGTTATCCTTATCAGTTATTTTTATTATCTTATTTTATTATTAAGTAGTAACAATAACCTTCGTTCAATTACGTTCCAGCTACGGATACAGCCTGAATACTTGTGGCGTATGGCAAAGGCCGCCTTCTCGTTATCACAGATAGAAGGCGCTAAGGGTGATGAAGAAGAAAAGAAACGCTTCATATACATGTCCAAAGATTTTGCCGTGAGATCGCTTCAGTTTAATGGAAGAAACTCCAACGCTCACAAGTGGTATGTTTCAGCGATTTTATGTTAAATCGCGTCTTTTGGTGCTATATACTAATGCTCGGTAAACTAGTTTGGTCTTCCACTTTACAAATACATCATCTTAATAATGATGATGATGATGATGATAATGAGACTTATTATGATGATATAAAGTATCCGTATAGAGCATTCCATCCAAAATAAATTACGTTGAAGCCATTAGCATTCAAACATTAAAAAAAACTTCTTTGTTCTGGCGATGACCCAATGATTGTAGATAGAGATGTAGAGTGTACCATCAAAAAGAACCAACAGAAGTGTGAAAATTTTCAGTTTTATGGTGATTTTTGGTAAATAATATATCTGTTGTTATTACCACTCACCTGTGGCACCTTGATTTTGAGTATATTTAATTAATTAATTGCGTTGAACAAGATGGGGTCAACTAAGGTTAATATCTGATTCTTTCTAATTACACGCCTTTGGGGGAAGTTGGTACCTGTCAGCTCCAGGCTTGTTATACAGTTCTGGATCTTCTGATAAGATTATGTCCGGTATCTTAACTGGGACTCTTTTTGAAATTCAAGTCTTAGCATTCTTCTGCCAGTGGTAGGCAGTAATTTCTTTTCCCAGGGCACCCACCCAAAAGTAGTAATTAAAATTTATTGATGTAAAGGAGGGAGGAGAATCTTTCCTTTTTTCCATTTGGGAAAATAAATGAAATTTTTCTTATCCATATTATAATGTATTATAATAATTATGTAATTTAGCTACTTGGGCTAGACAATGTTTTATAATATATATGCGTGTGCAATTAATTTAGTACGTGTTGTATTAGGTTTGTGCTTATATGTATGTAATACACTGTACTGTGTGTCTACGTGTGCATAGATTTTTCCATTTGTCGTTGGAGCTAGTAATCTTTGTTGAAGCTCCCTTACCCCCCTCAAACTGTCAGTGTTGTGTTTTTAAAGGTATTTCAAATGGTTACATATTCCATATTTATGAAGGGATAATAAAACTGGAGAAAGCAACAAACCAGTGAACTTTGTGATATGATACTTAATCACGTTGTTAATGTGCAGGAGATTATACTTTCAGGTGTGCTATCACATTGGGAAGTGTTGGTGATTATGAAGGAACACAGACAAAGATTCTCAATGGGTTCAAATTTAAAGTAAGTTGATCTGTTACTGTGGTGTTGCTGTTTGCTGTGATTATAATTTAATGCTTATTGTTTAATACCAGGCATGAGATTATCATCCCTGTAATACACTGATGCTGCCGATTTGTTACTGTAGATTAAAACATCGTATACTTTGTGTCGTTGTAGGAACACATAGAAAAGGCTATAGAAATAGCACCAAATGACCCGTCATCACTTCACCTCATGGGCAGATGGTGTTATGGGGTAAGTAAATCGCTTTAAGATGCAAATGTAGCTTGGTGAGTGTTGAGTCGGTATACCTGGTGGGGGGGGGTGTAGTTAAGTGTTGTAGAAGAGGAAGGCGCCTAAGACATTAATGAAGCAGATTATAAGAGAGTATTATAAATAGTGGATAAATCATGCTAAGGTTTTGAATTAAAAATTATTAGTATCTGTAGAATATAAAAAACACACATACACACGCACATGCATTCAAACATATGAAGTATTATCATCATTATAATAGACCAATCCAGCTACGGATGTGCATTTGGATCCCCAGGCAAGATGTTAGGTCAGAAAAAAGTTTGCAACTGCTCAGTAACATGAAAGTGAATGATACTATTTGAAACAAGATGGATTTCAACACTTGGACTAAGCCTGGGGCTTGGTCAATCTAGAACTAACTCACATATTTGTATATGTGAATCTATTCTGAATGTAGATAGCATGTTTTGATATACAGGTATTTGTAGGGTGCCCTAAAATACGATCTCATTGGAAGTGTTAAACAACAAATCAGATTCGGCCATCTTTTTGGTCAATGATGTAACAGGTACACTATTTTTCATGAATCCAGCATTTATTTATTCAGGACACAAATAATGTAAACTAAAGGTGTGGCTCTTTTATATTTCTTTCACACTTGTCAAAAGAATAGTGTACCGGTATTTTATTCTGAAATTTGTGTCGGTTAAAATGTAAACAACCCTGCTGAAGAAACAATGCTGTCAGCTGTGTAAAAACTATGAATATTCAGTATCATTTGATCACTGCTGCTGCCCACATCGAGTCACTGGGCAAAATGAGATGGGTGCACAGCTTAACAAGCTCCACCTTTATATACCTATATGTAAATGAGCTGGATCATATGTTGCATGTGTTTAATATTAAATGTAAACATGGGTAAAATATAACACTTTTCTTACCTTTGTGAGACAAAGTAAACGCATTTAGTTCTAGGAAATACCCAAGATCGAATAGAACAAAATGTCTATTTGCTTTCGTTGTTGAAAAAGCGGGGGATGGTCATTTGCCTTGTAGTCCAAAATTCCACATAAGCAGTAATAGTTTTCTAACCTAACGTTGAGCTTCGGTCAATTTCTGCTTGGTGTCGCAGTTATAGCAGGATCGGTCTAATCAACATTTATTTATAGTCTTAACTATTTTTTATAGGTTTATATGTTGTCATGGTTAGAACGTAAGGCTGCTGCAGCATTATTTGCCACGCCACCTACAGCCACAATCGATGAAGCCCTGGAAAACTTCCTTAAGGTTTGTTGAGAAGCTCATTAAAAAAAGCCAGAACAGCATTATTGATAACGAACAAAGGTTCACTGAACTAATAATATTGATGATGTAATCATGATTTACATGGTCTTTTTTATTTCTAGGCTGATAAATTAAGTCCTGGCAAGTGGAAAGAAAACACCCTTTTTATTGCTAAGGTATGTAACATGGTATTATTGATGGTGTATTGTAAATGAAGTTGTTTTGGATCACGTGTCATAGGGTATTGTTGATACTGTGTATTGATGTTTTATTTCTATGTGCATGATTCAATATTTGTTGGTTCTGTGTGTGTGTGCGCGCGCGCATGTGTGTGTGTTGTAAATAAATCTTTGATCATTTATACCATCTTTTATCATGATTTTTTTATAATAAAATTAGACTTTTTTATTTAAACCAGATTTTTATTTAAATTGCTTTTTAAAATTCTAGTGACAAGTTCCTGCATTTCTTTGCCACATTTCTTGCACATTGGTCAAAATATTGCTTTCCCGACAACTTTAATCTTATCAAAGTATAACCACACACACAATCCTGTTTTCTGCCAGACATTGTGAAGTTGACAAATATCGATATATACTGATGAAATGAACAATACTGTAATCTCAAAGTTGCAGAGTCAGGTTTTGTTTCTGGTATTAATCAGCATGAAATAACTATCAATAGTGAATCTTTGTGAACGTTCCCCTTATATACCTATCCTAGCTAAACACCAAGCAATTAAAAACCGACTGAATAATCCTCTAAATGCGTAGAAAAGATGTGACATCATGTCAGAACACCCACAAATTAATCTAATTTACCACATTGAAGCAGCATGGCTTTACTTAACACCTATTGTGCTGATCTCCAAAGTTCAGCCCAACCATAGATTTGAGAGAACTGTCACTGATTGGTATGATTTGTTAGACTACATGATGTTGAAATCTAACTGCAATTTAATTATAAATATATGTAAAAATAATTATCCACCATAATAATTATCTAGCATAAGTAACAATCAATTTAATTTTTGTATTTAGCCAATAATAATAAATGCAATAATCATAAAAACCAAATTAGTCACAAAAATCAATAAAATGTAAAAGTAATAATTAAAACACATGATTTTTTGCAGTGATTTAAATCAATGATTTAAATCACGATTTAACAATGATTTAAATCAAACAGCTCTGTCTTGTATGAAACCATTTTTTTATGTATATACATTTTATCATTACAGTATATATGTATATTTGTAATAAGGAAGTAGGAAAGTAATTTATTGCAAAACAATATATATATATATATATATATATATATATATATATACATACACCCACACAGTAAAGAGAGCTAGAGTCCAACTGGATTATGTGATCAGTTAAAACTCACATGAATAATTTCATTAATAAATAAAAACAAAGCTGTAGATTAGCATAGGTACATATTAGTGTTTCCATGAATACATGGTTAACCGGTCCGGTTTAAGCAAATAACCGGTCACATAATCAATACTCGGTTAACTGCTATATATGTCAAATGTTCCTAAATCTGAAACATTTGTTTTTCATTGTTCAGCTTCTACATGTTCGTTTACCATAGTTTACAAAATGCATATGTAAATATGTGACGTAGCACCACATATGCACGTGATGCAGTGTCAGTATATAGTTCTTATTGTCTTCATGTTAGTGTACCACATACACATGTCAGTGACTGCATCCCCGGGGGGCTACTACCTATATGATCAACTGCAGATATGTTCGCCAGATTTGATCCTGACCCTTTTGAAGCTCGATCTTATTGAGCCCTTAATCAATGTCGGCTGGATGGTGATGACTCTCGGTAATATCAGGATTGATAGGATGATAGGCGTTTGGTTTTCCCAGCATACTTCTGATCAGATAATCTGAGTGTACATGAATCCATCTAAACATATCTTCTGGCCACCTACGTCTCTTCATAGTAATAACTTCTATATTGACAGATTAACTCGGTGGCTTTAGCTACCAGCGTGATATGGGGTTGTTGATTTGTTTTTCGGGGGGAGGAGAATCTCTAAGCTATCGCTTATTCATCACAGCCTCTATGTTGGAGTGGTTGAGAATATTTCCTCCCCCACCACTCACACGGGAGCATTACGGAAAGATGGAGCCGAAATACCCTGAGGGTGGTCACTGCCGGAGTGATTTTTTATGTCCTCAGGGGGTCTTTAACGTCCCCCTTTATTTTTAATAATTCAGTGCTGATGGCAGCATCATTTAAAGTGGTCACCCACCCACGACGTTGTGAGCCGAGAAATTAATCTCTGGAAAGGTTTCGACCTCTTTGCTAGGATCGAACCGATGACCCTTGGCACCAAGTGCTGTGTGCTTAACGCTAGGCCACCAGAGCTCACTCTATGATATGAGGTCCTGGGTTTTTATTCATTACAATTAATTTTATACAATGCAATTAATTTTGAGTAGATTATGGTGTATTTATAGTGTAATTTCACTGACCAACTACAAAGACATACTCTAGATGTAATCACCACTTACTCTTGAATTGCCTCTTCAAAGAACTTTTTAAAAGCAAATTCCTTTGTATTCTAGTTTGCATTTCTCATTTAGTGACATATTAACTTTAATCACCACTTACTCATCAATTGTCTCTTCAAAGAATTTTTTATCTTTGTATTCCAGAGTTTAAGATTCTAATTTAGTGCCATACTCTTGACACTACTTAAAATTACAAAGAACTCTTTTTTATGATTAAAGTAACCTAAGGGGGCTTCTAAATTAAATATATTTTGTATAATTAAAACTGAATAATATATCAAATGTGCCTTCTGAATACTTTTAAATTATCCGTATTTACAATTTACACTTAAAAATATCACATTAAATCATATTATGTACATTTATAAAAATATGACATAGCCAAAACGTCCACCCTGAATATTTTCTGTTGCCAAAACATCGGGGGAGGGGGGGTGGGGTGGAGGGGTGCATGATCGTGGTCAAAATGTCTTACATTTGATATTTTTCATTTGTTATCAAGTGACATTTTATTTATTGAAATGCACATTTATCAATGTGATTTATAATTTTTCAGTGCAAACACATAAATGTATATTGTATGGAAACATTTTGATGATATGACAGCAGCCTCAAAATGATTACTTGATTTTACTGGTCTTGCATCCTTTTTAATTAAACATATTGTTACATAACCAAAATATATGCTTTACTCAGGTCTGACTAATATATATATATATATATATATATATATATATAAATCTTGATATTTTCAGTGTTACATTGAGAAAAGGGACTATTACTCTGCAGTAGAATGGTTGGACAAAGCTAACAATATAGAAAGTATTAGTCAAGATGTAAGTTATCTTGTTTAATTAATTATTCAGATTTAATTTAAATGTATGCCTTTTTAGAAAATGTCCTTCACCATAATGTCCTTTCGTGAATATTCTTGGAGAGCAATATATAGAATTTGTTTCCATTTTCAGGATCGTAATTCACAGAAGGAAATTGACAACTTTTTATATCAATATGGCGCCTACAGACGATAGTATAGAATGCAGCTTTCTGTGATTGGTTTTCTGCAGTTTTGGGGTTTTATTGGATCAGCCACGAGATCCACATTGCTAGATAATGACCATTGTAGCTGACACGTGAAATAGTGTTTCGTCAAAGAACCACTTATATAATCAGTGAAGAAATGGTATAGGCTTAATTATGATTGTTTTCCTCAGGGTTATGAAGTGAGTTTTCCATTAGTGTTAGTAGCATAAAGGAGTTATTTCACTCTCAGCCGAACGTTTGATGTACTTCATCGAGTCCCTGATCAGCAGATAGAAAATAAGACCAGTATGAAATGACGAGGTAAACGACAAGCACCAGTTTTCACCGACTATCATTATATATATAAGGCCATCATTATAGTTTCCAATAGATACGGATGAGGTGACTGTGAGGGTTTTGGTCCACTTCTAATAACTTCAACATGTAAACTTCATGTAGCAGCGTTTATGTTCCCCTCACAAATAGTCATATTTGTTATTCTTTTTTGAAAAGAAGCAACCGAAATCATTATTTTAAAATTTCGCTTAACGTCGTAATATTGAGGTTCGTCATGCTCCAATATTTATATACTTTTCGTACTTTTACTGTTGAAGAAGTGGATGTACTGCAGATAGGTACTGTGCCTCTATCTCTACTGGAAACTATATGATGTATTTCTGAATATATATATATATATATATATATATATATATATCAGACTTTTAGCTAGATAGCTGTCCAAATACAATGACTGATTTTGTCACATTTTTTCAGAAGGAGAGGGCTTGCATAATGGTGGTTTTGCTTCAGAAATCTATAAGTTAGACAGGCTTCCATTTCATTACTGGATATATATATATTAGATTGTCAACGGTTTAATCACTGCTTCACAAATAATCAGTTGATTTATCTCTAATATGACTCACTCTGAGTGCAGAACATTTTAAATGGATTATTATTATTATTTTTGTCAAATTTGTTAATATAAGTTATCTTTTTGATTGCTGCAGATAAACCATGTACATGTATATAATATATTGCTTTATAAACAGAGTGTGTGCTTGTGTGTGCAGTTGTAATTTGGGAGGGGGGGGTTAATATTATAATATGGGCAAGTGGTCAGTCAGTGTGGGTGGATTTGAGACACAAGGCATTTACGCCTGAAGTACATTGCTGCTATAAGCATTCTTCATTCCATTGTTGTCAATTCCTGTAGCATTGTGTACTTCCACACTACAATGTTATCATTGTTTCGCTGTTTTAAGTAAAAAATGGTTGATAAAAGTCTGATTTTAATAGGTCAGATATTTTGAACACAGTAGATATTTCATTTCTGAAATTATAAGTCATTAACGTTGAAATTTCTGTGACCACACAGGGGGGTGAATCTGTTGAATAAATAAATACCAAACCAAAGATTTTTTATTTATTTTGTATTCCATAAACACCTCGTAATTTGATGGATTCCAGAATAATAATTCCATTAATTTGCAGAGTTCAGCTTTTCTTCTAGCTATGGTTATTACGTTTGCATAATATCATGCCATTTGATTAATCAAAGTGCAGCAAAGCAATTTATTTGAAGTCTATCACCAATCACCATTTTATTATTAACATAACCAAGTCAAATATTTACATTGCTATCACATATACAGCGACTCAGTGTTATCATGTCAATTGTTCTGGATATGTTTTACAGCTGGATGAAATAGCATTATGATAAAGGAAAGGTGGCTTTTTCAAACTTCATAACAAATTAAATTAATAATTAGGTCCGAGTCTAGTATCAAATCCCAGCATTAGACGTTTCTTTTTGGAATGTTCCATTCTTCAATAAATGTGTTTGCCTAGTTTTATCTCATTTCCCAAGGAAGCAGCTCCTCGTTCACAATTGTTCCGAAAGACACTAGCACCAAGGCTAAACAACCGCACATTCAATCACTTCAATTACAGACAACTACAAATATCGGGGGGTTTTAAATATATATATTGTTATCATCTGAAATCAAGCCTATCATTAGCACACGTATAAGCTACCAGTCTAGTTCTCAATAATGTGCGACAATATTCTTGATACTGTTACAAAATAAAATGGTGCTTCTGTGAAAATCAGAATGGAATTTTATGTAGAAATAAACTCGTTGGTGATCAAGGCAGACGATTTTAATCCAGTCCAGTTTTTCGTGAAGAGAGTGGTAACATGTGCTCACCTGAGCTGAGGGAACAACAAATGGATATAATGAAGGATGAATCATTAGGCAGCTGGATATTAGTATACACATGATTCACCTATTGGGCCTATCTACTACATTAAGAATTAACCGAACTGCGAATAGTTACTAAATGGACTCTATCAAATGGTAAAAAGGTTGGTATCACTGGCCCAAGTTCTTTAATTTTGTTCAATCAAACTAATAAATTACTATTTTGAATTTTATTCTTGAATAAATCTTCCTGATTGGGCTCCCTTAAACTGTTATTGTATACATATTTATTGTATTGGAATGGAACAGTTCAAGTTTGTCACATATAAATTCCCTTGGGTTGGTTAACCGTGAACAACAAATGACCCCCCCCCCTACAAAGCACAGTGCTTAGAGTAGTAAGCTGTAAACCTAGAGTTCAGGTTTCAAGTTACCTATATTCGTTGCCTGTTTTCTGAGAGAATTGCCCAGTGTCCAGCATCGAGACTAAACCATTCATCAACACAATCACTCATATAATGGAAATCTACCTTGTTTTTGGTGGAGGATTTGCTGCACAAACAAAACGTGGACACCCGTTCTTTGGAATTCTAGCTAATAGCCTGATCCTATGACCTTCACACAGATTCCTTGTTTATATTGTGTTGACGCATGACATTGATGTTATTGCTCCGTATTCAAAACTTGATACTTCACTTGTATAGGCTGTTTCTCCAGCGGGTCCAGGTCCATTGCCCCCCCCCCACCAGTATTTTGTCCCTTCGGTCTTTAGCCCCTTCATTAATTGCTCACCTGGTCTTTTTCCCCTTGGTCTTTGCCATATCACTTTAAAAAGTTTGATTTCTGCAATTCTAATCAATGTACAATAAACTTAATTTGTTGTGTTATATTTTTAATTTACTATGGTTCATAAAAATGATAAAGATAAATAAATAGGTATATTATTAATTATAAATAATACTGATAATACATAAATTGGCAAACGTCTTTTACAAGATAATTTTAATGCAATATAACTAATGTTTCATTCTTCATATATCAATTCTAAATAATGATACACCTACATACACACTCACTCGCTGGTACTAAGAATCTCGCCTTGTGTTATTACACCCAAGTCTGTTCCCATTCATCTTTCTGATCAAGGGCTCATCATAATTTCAATTGTTGATGACGGACAAAGAATAAAGAGAATAGCTACCAAAAAACTGAAAAAAATATTTTTTTACAAAACTGAGTTAAACTCATTTTCAGGCATAATTCATCACTTATTGGTCAAACAGAATTAACCAAGCGTAACTCTGATTTCATAAGAAAAGGTTAAAAATTGTTTTAACGGAAGCCATTTTATAAAATCTTATCGGATATCTCCATCTCCTACCAATCCCCCCCCCCCTCCGAGGCTACAAGACAAATTAACAGACGAGGTCAACCAATCACACACACAAGGCATCAATCAGATTAGGCCGCCATCAAAGCATATCGATGCCTAATTACTGATTGTGATTAATTGTTTGCACCAAAAGTAGGTTACCTCAAATATTGGATTAAGATGAGCTGTTCCACTTTTCAGAGCAGAATGGTCGAATTGGTTGTACGGTTGACCACAAATCTCAACCACCTGAGTTCAAATCTTGGCTTGGGCATGTCTGAGGAGTGTTTCATCTTTCACTTCGCCCCATTACCTTTGGAGGGCGCTCGGCCCATTTAGCCTACCTTCAGCAAAATAGAGGCCCGTCAAACATCCAAAACGGCAGTATGGAACAGTGGATAATTTAACATTTTTATGATAATATTACAATTTTATCAGTAACTACAGATTCGTGTCATTCCAACAACTAATATTTTCATGTGTATCTAAGTTAAATATATATGTATACACTGGTTGACCAAATACAGCCTCTCGTAAGAAAAATCTAGTCGTTAAACTCGCTAAACCCAGCTTTATCTCGAATTTAACCCACTGATGAGCTGGGCTAAATTAGTTACTCCAATCCTGATCTTTAACACCTAATATAGTAAGAGTAGAGGCAGCTGGGTCATACCAGCCCAGCTGTTTGGAGGTAACGAACCCAGATATATGATGATGATGATGAATCGTTCCGCCCTTGGACAAGGTGCTTATCGATTTGTTTGAACTGAGATAGAATGCCAACAAATGAGATGAGTACGTGTCTTTGATTGGAAGCCGGTATCAGTTTCACCAAATATCAATATCGCATCAATGTTTGCTAAACTATATATCGATCAGCTGCTGGATTCTCGGGAAGGCGGTTCGTTAGAACCTAGCTATCTAGTATAGCTGGTAATAAATGTTTGAACTGTATCTGAACGGGCCCCTCCGGGGTTCTGGTTCGTAGCGCATTGGACCACAGATCACTACCACCTGAGTTCGAATCTCGGCGTGGCCATATATGAAGGGTGTTTCATCTTTGACTTCGCTTCATTACCTTTGGAGGTTGCTCGGCTCATTTAGCCTACCATATGCACCAAAATTGCCGTAAAACATCAGTCATCAATTAATCAATCAATAAATGTTTGAACATATATTAATTGTCTATTCCAGGCTGTAAATCAGACAAGGAAGAATATAGGATTATTCTGACGTTTCAAGGTTATTGAGAGGTGTATCCCATTCAATCCACGCACACCAGAGATTGCGAGAGACTGATTTGGTGCATGGTGTGATTTTCCACAGTTTCTGTTAATTTTGTGCGGAAAAGTCCCAATTAATTTTGTTTCCCTTTAATGGATTAAGGAACCGCTGAGCTCATCCCTTTATGCAGGACTCTCTTTATTACAGCTCCGTAATGATCGGTTTGTATCATATACAGGTTATCGTTGGCTTACGACTTAATTACGACCTTGATTGGTAATTACTGTGCAATAGTGATATTATAATCATATTTAAGCCGTACCGCCGGTCGTGAAGTCGAACAGTCTTAAGTTGCGTAGATCTAAGTCTACTACTACCTGTATAACATTAAATGCGACTTTAATTGTCCCACACTTTACCCATAAGCCAAACGGGCTCTAATTTCCGTAACTGTTAACCGAAACATTCCCAACATGCGTTACTACTGTGGCTACAGTATGATAAATAAAATGCATATTCATGAGCTATTCCATGGCGCATCGCGCTCTAAAGCGTAGACACGAGCCTTGCTTTTAAATTATAATCGTTACATTACAGAAAACTTATTCACGGGGAAAATATAGTGAAAGTTAACAAATATTTCGTCTAATTCAACAACCTGGTAAAATTAGATCTAGGGCTATTCTACGCGTTTCTTAAACAAGACATTATCGTATGGGGTTCCATGGCACTGACGAGACTCTTACCCAGAACCTGAAACATCTATCTTATGAAGAGCGGCTATAGTTGCCCTGAGGCTACCATTACTCTTATTTAGAAGACAGCGAGCTAGGGGAGACGATAAAGTATACAAGATCATAAATGGGATAGGCAGACTATATCTACTGTTTGCTTTTCTCTCTGGAATGTGTGTATGCCCATATATATGAATGTCCTTAGACTTCATCCATCCACCCTTCTTTCCTTGAATGCCAGTGTAAAGAAATCAAATTAAGGCTGAATTTATCAATCCAGTTATAAAATGCTCTTTCTCTATCTCTCTCAAAGTTAGTCACTATCTAAATAGCCTATAAACGGAAACCATATAATCATAACGTGTTCCTAAAATATGTCTAAGTGGACGAGGATCGTGTAGAGGATTGTATTGTTTAATTTAAAGGTAAATTCAGAAGTAAAATTACGCTTAATGATCGTATCGTTTCAACTAGTTATCCATTTATTCGAGTGGAAAGCCCCAAGTAGATAAATAATTAAGTGAGGTCTGTCGATGTTAATATAAATAAAACTTCGGGAACTGTGAAAAGTTCGCTAGGAAGTGAGCGATAATAGAGGTCTTGTTTTCAAAATTGTCTGCAGTATCATAATAATATAATCTGATAAACCAATGTCTGTGGATTCAACGTGACATTTTATATCACTCTCTCTATATACATCACGGCTATAAGTGACTCTTAACTGTGGATTTAAATAATAACTCTGACTGATAGTTTCCAAATACTTCATTATCATATTAAGCCTTTTTTTAGTTTTTAGGCTTCAGATCTACCTCCATAACAACAACAGTGATAACAAAGTGAAACTGTACAGTAATAATGTCAGCACAAATAGATGAAATATGAAATAAACCTATCTCCATTTTTCATAGATTGTCTATTCGGTTTGATTACCAGTTCCTGGGGAATACCTAAAGCCACGTTTATTTCCAGTAGGGTATGATTACGATACAAAATCAGATACTTATGCTTGTCCTCTTCTGCATGATATAGTTTAGGCTTATAGCCTGTTAGCAGATAGTGACCTACCTAGGGATGTACTGTCATATTGAAAGAAAGATGTTCGGGGAGCAGACAGTTTTCAGACTCCACTTCAAAAAGATGCATTTTACATTGTCATTCATGTTCAAAATATTACTAATGATGACAATCGGGTGTAGACTGTTAACAAGGCAGGTCCCGTTTACAATTATGGGGCAGTTAATTTGGGATATGCCATTTCTGATTTCAGAGAAAACATCGTTCGACTGAAATGCCAAATTGTGGCAAGTATATATCAGTGCATATAACATTTCATGACAACAATTTATCAGGATCTGTATTTGATCATTATTTGAAACAATTTTTATTTAATATACTTTTAATGCAATTCATAACTGGAAAATAGTGTCTGAATAAGTCATAAGGATTCACCTACCCCTTTGAATGAGTGAGTTTGGGCATGGGTCTTTTTAATCATGGTCATACTGCATGGGAGGTTCTGGTTTGAATCCTGAAGGTGGCATTATATAGTAAGGTGAGTTTGTCAACCAGCCAGATAATATGCAAGGTTTTTTTTCTAGTGAATAGGGCATCTATTCTAAATTATATAGACAGTAGGCATATGACTAGTAGTAGTATGAGTCATCCTCATTTATAATGTTTTTGAATTGATCTAGCTGTGTTATCTTGGTGACATAACTATTATCTTGTATCTACCAATTCATTGATATTGATGTTAATTGTATATATTGTTTTGTAAGTGCAGTTGGTGACTGGCTTTTTACATTTAAGTGATACATAAAAGGCCATCTGTATATTTTCAAAATCTACAGTTAATAACTGACTGTACTTGTTTGAACTTTATTTTGGAATATTTTTAAATGCCACCAAAATCTAATAAGCTTATTAAAGGTCATGTAATATTTCAAAAAGTTCTTCTGTGTATCAAAATTAGACACTGTCTTTTGTAGATCTAATGATACACTAATCAGTCAAATTTCACAGTAAAAAATGAATCACTTAATTAACAGCTGAATCAGACCAATTCTCAGTAAACTGTTGACATTGGCAGAGTTTATCACAGAAAAGACCAAGTCATAGTGTGACATCGGAAATGGAATACAGCCGCTAAAAATACCAGAGCTCACCTGACTAGATGGACTTTTTATTGGATCATTATGAGTAAAAATAATGATCGATAGATCTTCTATTGCAAGTGATTCAGAAGATGAATGTGAATATGTAATATACACTAGCTTGCTGTATCAGTTTCAGCCCTTCCGCCTGTGGGATGAAATCGTATGAATCAACAGTCTTTTGTAAATTCTAAATATGTTTAGAATTAGTCCTCATAGTGAAGTGGTAAATTATATACCATATGCTTTTCCATCATTTTCATGCAGATTCAAGCAAGTCTATACCAAAACATATATATGTTAATGACAGCATTACATAACTCTGACCAGCCAGAACATGGCAGAAATTGCTGACTGAAAATGGGCAGAATTCCTTACATTGCTCATGATGACCTAAAAACATCTGAATTTCTATATTTACATAATTAACATATCCACGTATTGTATTGACATTGGTGTTTAATAACATGACACTTTCGATAAATTGAAACTATCAAATGGCTGGAATTAGCCTTATCTACAATTTTAATAGGAATGATATATTTCAGAGTAAAATGAAAATATCCAAATAATCGATCTAGATCAAAGTCCGTCATGCATCTGAAATTGGCCGATTAACTCTCGGCATTGAATTTGATATTGCATATTGCATCTATATAGTCTGAGATTTTTTCCTGTTGGTTTCACGTTGATTTGTTTGTCTGGATAAACTTAATTGATAGATAAATGCCGAACCTTTAGGTGTTATTGATGATATTCATGCATACTGTGATTTGTTTTGTTGAACTCATCACAATTAATTAGCATCAACACACTCCTTAACTATGACAAAAACATCTAATAAAACGTGACAACAACACATTCCTTAACTATGACAAAAACATCTAATAAAACGTGACAACAACACACTCTATGACAAAAACATCTAATAAAACGTGACAGCAACACACTCTATGACAAAAACATCTAATAAAACGTGACAGCAACACACTCTATGACAAAAACATCTAATAAAATGTGACAGCAACACACTCTATGACAAAAACATCTAATAAAATGTGCCAACAACACACTCTATGACAAAAACATCTAATAAAACGTGACAGCAACACACTCTATGACAAAAACATCTAATAAAACGTGACAGCAACACACTCTATGACAAAAACATCTAATAAAATGTGACAACAACACACTCTATGACGAAAACATCTAATAAAACATGACAGCAACACACACTATGACAAAAACATCTAATAATACTAATAATGATTCTGGTTTACTCGCCTCCACAACCGAGCTACGGTTGTGTGTGTTGTCAGCAGGATTTCAACATGGCAATATACAGAAGTAAAAAAGTACACGTATTGTGTAATTAAAAGAGTTGCAGTTTGGTTTTGAAATTTTTTAAAGAACTGAATTTTCCCCCCAGTTCTTTAATGATCCTCCATATGGCAAGAGCTCAAGATATCTGCTACCAGACATGGGGTCATTTCAATTCCAGAATTGGAATTGCTTATTTAAAAGAAATGGAATTGATAATTTGGAATTGAAGTTTGCTACCAAAAAAGTGTTTAATTTAGAAATATTCGTTCCATGTCAATCCTACTTGGAATATAAACTACTCTGGACTAGGTAACTAGGTACTCCAAGTAGGTACTCCAAGTAAAAAGTAGTAGGTAAAAAAAGAGTAGGTAACAAATGTAATTGGAATGAATACAATTGGAATTGATCAATTTGATGTGGAATTGACCAAAAAGAATTGAGTGGAACTGGAATTGACAAAATGGAACTGACCCCACGTCAGTCTGCTACTCTGATTCTATTAATCCACCTGCTAGCTTTCACATTAAATAATAATTACACATGGTCAGTCTCGTGAGAAAACAGCCAAGATGGTATTTTGTCACGGGATCCTCTAAGGACTTTGTGATTTAGATGATTGATGATTGACGTATCAAATGAACTGATTCAGTTATACATGTGTCAAATCCTGAAAAAAAGAGGATAAAATCTGTCCTTTAATTAAAGTAAGTTTTGTATTCATGCTATATAAAGCTTACAATGTTAAGTGCTTCTATAATTAGTTAATGGTCTAAATTGCATTTATCAGATGCAATTCATAACTAAATAATAATATTTGACTAAATAATCATAAGTGTTCAGATGCCTTTCTTTAAATACAACAGTTGCAGACAACAAAAACTACATTGATTACCTGTTAAACAGCAAATCGAATATCAAAATATTAGTTACAACTTATTAATCTCTCAATGATAAATCCCCCAAATCCTGTATAAACTTGTCTCCATTAGAAAGTCATCCTGAAAACTCTGGTCATTCAGTTAGATATTATTTCAGGTACCTGTGTTTTGACTCAATTCATATGGTAATTGTGCATTTAGTGTTGCAGCCCCACTTTGTGGGACAAGTTGCCAGTAGATATTATAAATGCTTTGTCTCCTGAAAAGTTTGAATCACCTGTTCAAGGTTGCTTTCAATTTCCTTGTTTGGTTTTTATATATGTTTTGGCCTATCACTATATAACACCTCTGAATGACCGATAGGGGCATTTTGTTAAATATAGATTATTATTATAATTATTAATATTATTATTAGTTAACAATTGGATAAACTAGTTTTAAGTTAGTCTTGAATAATTTCTTTGATCTCATCAAAGTTAACAGACATTTTAATTGAATGTCGTCAAAGAAAGTTGGTTTTCTATTGCTACTATCTAAAGTTAGCAATTTCGTCAAAGCTGTATCTATTTTGATAAGTAAATACTGTCCAGCTCAAATATATTTCTCGGTTCACATTAACATTTTTTAAAGCTATTCACGTGTTGTGCATGTGCAAGGAACGTATGTAAAAATAACAAAGTTCTAGAGTGTGATGTTGTTGTTTTAGATGTCAATTACAGTCTGGTAGCTGAAGGCAGTTTACAATTATCTATTTTAGTCATTCCGTTATTTCTTTCTCAAACATTCTACACATAAATGTGAACAGTAAACACTAATAGAACAGTTGCCCATAGTATTTGGCTTGATATCAGGAGCTTGTCAGAATCATCAACCTCTTACTAGAACCCCCCAGCAGTTCATTTTATAACTTTAGACATTAAGACATCATCATCACCATCATCATCATGATCATCATGGTGTACAATATCTTTACACTAAAGGCTGGATGTTACATCTGATGTGGAGTGGTACTCCTATATTCTGGTGGTTACAGCACTGTACTGCAAATCAACAGGTTGGGGTTAAAATCGAACTGAGCTACTTTATATGTGTGATGTTTCACTTCGGATTCGCCCCTTGGCCATATGACACAAACGCGAGCAGCCCTAATGCTAAACTAGGCACTCGCTCATTTTATCTGAAGCAGGTGATGGAATCTGGACCTAGAGAAGCCACAAGATGCCATACTGGTTGCTCATACCCACAAAGTATTTCACCAGCTGATGTTACTGGAGTGGCTAATTGAATGAACTGACCACCTATAGAAGCATAGGGGGCCCGAGGGCATGGCCCCCTCAAAACTTTTAGAAATTAGCCCGCAAAGAAGCCATATAAGAGCATTTCAGAGTTTATTCTACCATTTTCTTTTAACTATAAAAATGTTGAGTTTTATTTTATATAATTTCCTAAAAAAGGTATAAAAGTTGCTGCAAATGTCGAGGTCATATCGATAACAGCATTTCACTGAGTTGTTAATTCATTCTGTAAACACCTACTTGAGCCCTGGTGGCACTGTGTACATAATGTGGGATCAATAAAATGAATATTCCATAGTGCAGCATTCTTCTCAAAATCGCATGCAGGTAAAAAAAGGTCAGCCAATTTTTTATCTCGAAAAAGTGGGAAAACAGCTGAATTAAATTAAATTAAGGGGCAAGATTTTTCTGGTCACCATACTAGATTTTATGCTTGTCAACGTGGCCAGTGCGGATCTATTGATACTCATCGGGAGAAAGATGCACTTGTCATGGTGAGTAGCAAGTGGTCAGTTTTGCACCCTGGTCTGGTTTAGACAGGTTGTTCTGGTTTAAAAAAAATAATACCTAAAATAAATGAGACCATTTTTACCATCTCCAGAGAATAAATATTGTTTGTATACATATTTTTTAATTATAAAAAATGGTTTCCTACACTTTTGATGCCACTGTATTCAGTTTATCACTCTTGTTTCACTTTTGTGCTCAGTAGTTCAACTAAGAACACAACTCAATGCCTAGACCATGATCAATCAGTCTTCATCAGAGTTTCGTAATATATCTGCCAATTTCACTTGATATACTATGCACATAATATAGTATATGAGGCTTCTTGTGTTATGCATTCTACTTTAACAAATTCAAAGCTTTTTTAATCCTACCAGGATGAGATTTGAGCAAGAGCAAGAGTCACGTCTCCCCCTCCCCATATGTTATGTGTGTGAACAGCATCAAGGATAAACAAAGTACACTCTCACTCACTTGGCACAGCTATTTTATCTCATCACGTCTATGTTGTTCAACTGTGTAAGGCTTTGTGAGTGAATATATGATTTTCGCTTTTAGCATAATCAATTATATTTTCAAGCATTTACATCAGATCAAAATTAGAGTTTGGGCTCGGAGTTGGTGAATTTTTAAAACTGGAGTTCTACTTGTCATCATCAGTGTTGATTTAATTTTACTGTCGAGAAGCTTCTGTGTAGGTTTTGGAGTGGCTCAAATTTCATTCGTTTGGATATAAATCTATCTGGAGATGATTTCTAGCCAGTGGCAGGGCAGGATTACAGACGATTTTTATTTGTTTACAACACAGGTGGCCACTAACTCATGTTTTAATATCCATTAAACAAAATCATTTCCGATAGTAATGCACCATGAAAGTTTAATATTCTCTGTTTCCGAACAATTCAGCTTTGGATAAATATCTTATGATTATAGCTCGGTGAATTGGCTCTCGAGTTTGGAGATAGTGGTCAAATTGTGGGATTATTTAAAACTGGATCATTTAACCATCTTTTCAGCCACTGATTAAAGATGACAGCTAAAAAGAAGTCAAAACCAACTGGAAACCTAACAAGTCTAGAAGGTTGGGGTTCCAAAGCACCACTGCCATACTGGGAAATATGGCTCTATATAAGTGTCTGGGTTGGAGCAGTGGCCTATTGTATTTATTCTATATACAGAGCTTCAATAGGTAAGTCAGATGCGAAAAACAAGTTTTGACGTGGTACCTGAGATATGACACAGTTCTAACTTAATAAAAATAATAATATATTAAAACAGGTTATTACTATATATTTTTAATAAATGGGATATACAACAATATAATATTAATAATTATTATAACACAAATACGTATGTTATACTTTAAAATGTCCAATGTTTCACACATTCTATAACCATGTTATTATCTTCACCAAAATATGAATTATAATTAGTATTATGACTTATGACAGTGCATAGCATATAGAATGTTATTGATTATTGGATAAATTAATAAAAAATATGTATCTGAATATGATTTATTTCAATAATTCTATTACTATCTATTTATTCGTTTTCATCCCGTGTTGTGTTTAACGTGTACTGACAGTGATTCATCAAGAATGTTTTCCCCTGCAGATTATGTTGAAGAATTAAACGACTACTATCTTGTGTCAGGATGGAGCATCCTAGGTAGACGTAAGGTATTCAATAACAGACTAGGATCATGCTCTAAAAACTAAATAATATACAATACAATCACCAATAATTATATAATCCCTAACTGTTGTTTTCAATTTCTTACTACCTAATGTTGTACTTCTATGATAATAATTTGGTAATATTTATCTTCTTAAGAGAAAATTTATTTCCAGCCGGCTAAGATATATATATATATATATATATATATATATCTTGGAACTATTTGGTAAGAATGCATTAATATGAATTTTGTTTAATAATTTTATTTATTTGTGTGTTTTTGTTGTTATTGTTGTGTGCTTCTGGATTTAGGATACATCTAATTTTGAGTGGGATTTTTGGAGTGGTTGGTTCCTGGAGATATGGCCATGGCTAGGAGGTCACTTGGTGCTTGGATTTCTGTGCAGAAAATTCTGTTTTCAGGTTTAGTATTTTTAAGAATTTAAAAAAGCAAGTACCAGTACAGATATATATATATATATGCAGCATGAATAAAAACACAATGAGATTTAAGCTAATGGTACTTACTATGTTTAAAATGCATGAGTGCACATGCATGTACACACACACACACATGCACACACACACACACACACACAAAGTGACATTGATACAGTGTTGTATATAGGATGTATCATGAATATAAATATACCATTTACGCATATTCAGATTAATTTTGCTTATCATGGTACCAAACATGAAATTTTAGCTTTTTGCTTATCACGAGTGAGGCTTCATTGGTGGCGGATTAATATAATAAGCGTTGAAGCAAATGGTTTTGTTATTTTGTTTTGGATTCAGAATCTGTTCACTTCTACATTATTGTTATTATTCTAGTATATTATCTAAAAGACTTATTATTTTCTGGAGAAGTGGTGATCATTTATCATTTGATAAATATGTTGGATTGTCTTAATTTCATGTTTTAAAACAAAATCAGTTTTGAATGGCTACTCACTATGTTGTAATGTGAATATGAACTGAGAATGTTTTCATTTCAGAGAAGGGGTGTTGTCTTTTTGCTATACACACAAATTGTGCTGTATGCATTATTAGGCTTGAGAGCTCTATGCATTGTATGGAGTCATGTGATCCTTGTATACATAGCAACGTATTCCAGATCAACAGTTATAGTGTGGCTAACCTCGATGGGAATGCTGGTAACTTTGAACTTTGACAGAACAGTGAAGCTTTTGGTTAGTTTCGCCAATGTCGCACTTAGTATAATAACGTTTTGGTTGAGTAAAATATGTTTCACTTGTTAGTTGTATACATTAAAATGTCATAAAATGAAACTTATATTCATCAGTTTTTTTTACAAAATATTTAAATGTGTGTTGTACTATTTCTGATGGAATATTTACCTTGTTTTATGTATAGAAAGCTTCGGTCAGTCATGATCCATTCGAGAAGAAGTTCTACCTTCTTCTCTTCATCGTGGCAATGGCTAATGTGCGCTACATAAGTTCTGCAGTGGAAATTTCACAGCAAAGATTAGAACTCTTCAAGTGGAAAGAAAAACACGGGAAGGAGAACGACTCAGATGGGGAGAAAACATTGGTGCAGAGAAAAAATGAAAACATCCAACATGGATCGTCCTTCGCCAGAGAAGAGCCACTTCGTGTTAATAGTTTGCTGGACATGTTAATTTATATATTCTATCTACCGTTGTTCTTCACTGGACCTATCTTAACCTTTGACCACTTCTACAAACAGGTCAGTTTAATTAGATTTTATTTGCTCATTATTTTGTTAAACGAATCCTTTTGAATAAGGAGCAGATTTCTGCAACTGACGTTTCTTCTATTTCAGTTTCACCTTCATCATAACGCCCCACCGTATACATTTAGTCTGACTTCCATCATAGCGGTTGTGAAGCGGTGCTTGCGTCTGGCATTCTGGATCTTTGTCATAGAGTTCAGCCTGCATTATTTATATTTCAACTGTCTTCATATTGATGTTAATCTCATGAACAGGTGACTTTACTAGATATTTTGTAACTGATACGGTTAAAATATATCAGTATAGAGAATATTACTTTAAAATATCATATACAACTATATAATAATAATAATAAAAAAAATTCCTTTGTTATTAACTGAGATATATTTTATCTCTACTGTATACTGCCTGATTGGATTATTTAGAATGGAGTTCTGTTGACATTCTGATGTTGCTTGTGTTTCGAACTCTGTACTGCTAATCTCCCATTTGTAGGTTTTTAAGTCCAACGTATGGCCCGTGTTTATAGGTTTTGTTTCTCCCGGCAGATACCACTTGGCTATGTGTCCCAGGTGTGACCAGAGGCAAGGCTAAACACAGGATTCCCATGCCTCCTGGAAAACCTGAAAAATAACAAATTAATTTCTCGGTACCGGAAATATCCTTGAATTTTACAAAATGAGGAAAGGTCCTGGGGAAAATATTGCCTTTGAAAAAATCCACTTAGATCAAAAGGCCCATGAATAAATGTTATGCCTGTAGAAGAAAACTTCGATTGTAGAAAAAAATATATTGGTACATAATCTTGATATTCCATGTCCGTTAAAATTTAAATAAAAATGGGTTGATCAGACAGCTAGAAGGCTGTACCATAAAAATTTAATATTCAATCATACATTGAATAAATATGGTATGCTTTTTTGCACATATCTTGATTTATTAACTTTAAATCTTGTATACTTTGTCCCGGAAAAGGGTAATTTGGTCCTGGATGATGATAATGATGATGATGATGATGATGATGATGACTGTCACTTTTGTGCACACGGTAGGTTAAATCGGTCGAATTTGGTCCTGGAAATGTAATAGTTCCTTGGCTGTGGGAACCATGTAAACAACTCAAAACAAATCAGGTCAATTTTAAAGAACGTGTGTGTATGATCTATTTATTGATATGCTACATATGTGTGTGCTAGCTTTAATCTCATTGTTTGTTGTAATTAAATAATATTAGTTCACTCACCTTAAGATTAATGATAACTAATTCACAGTATTCAATGGTACTCGTGATCAATTTGTTGATGGAGAACTCATTAATAATACTAGATTTTTTCATAAATCCTACCATCTCATCATTATGTCTCTTAGTCTTACCACCTTTTCCATATTCATCTTGTGGGGTGATATATTCTTTGTTTTGGCATTGTCTTTGTTATCAGGCGACAGTCACAATGTCATCTTGTCTATTTATTTTTGTCTGCTTTAACCTCTGTCACCAGTTATGACAGGGATAGAATTTAACTTTAAAGATGATGATTGATTTTTACGGCCACTTTTGTGCACACAGTAGGCTAAATGGGCTGAGTGATATCCAAAGGTAATGAAGCGAAGTCAGAGATGAAACACCCTTCAAATATTCCCATGCCAAGATTCAAACTCGGGTGGTAGTGATCTGTGGTCCAACACACTACCAACTATACTACAGAGTGCCCATCTAACATTAAAAAACAACTAGTCCTGCAGGACTAGTGACTTTTAAAATCAGCCATTCCTTCAAGTAATGAACTAGTCCTACATCTTCATGAGTGCCAAAATATGTAACAATGGATAATCATGTCTGAAATTGTCACTCGCCAGACAGGATGAACTCAACTGAAATCTACTCATCCTGTATTGTTTCTATTCACCTCGGGCGACCGGGCAAACATTAATTTCAAACCCTGTTATGGTAATTGTACTTGTTGAATGTCTGTAACTGGGCCATCTTCTGATTATACATACCCTCTCATCCCAATCATACATTTACTATCAGTTCTTTAAATAACACGCAGATCATGGTCTCGTTTATAGAAATGGTATTTCCTGACTATATATATCGCGATGCCGCTGACTAACTTCTGAAATGGCTCTCTTTGTCGTGGGGCCAATTAATCAGATATCGTTGATCCGCCGTATACTGGGAGAACGTGACTAACTGCGAGTTGTTATTGTCTAGAAGGGACTGTTAGTTAGCCAATGAGTGTGATCAAGTGATGGTTTGTGTCATAGTTTGTCTTCTTTATGTTCAGAGTTACCCCATAGTATGGCGTATTTATGAGAATTAATATGAAAAATAGAAAATGTTTACTGTATTACTCCTGGTCGTGTTTTTCCTGTGTTTGGGATAACATTATATTGTACATGATGTTTAAAACAAATATGTTGCTTAAAATGTCACCAGTTGATTAGGATGATTATGCGATATTATATGATGATAAATATATATATATATATATATATAGTGATATTTTTACGAGTTATGAAGATAATATGTGTTTTTGTGATGTTTACTAGGGGCAGGTTAGGCTCGTTTTATATTTGGAGTGGGGAGTTTGTGACATTTACGAGATGTGTGGGGAGTTAGATGGTGTTTGGAGGGGGGGGGGTGTTGTTTTTGTGTGTTGTTGGAAGGAGGGGGTGGCAGGTGACGACTTGTGGTGGGGTATGGATTTTATGATGTGCATGGGAATGAAGGTCAAGGTGATCAGAATGTTTGTGACATCGTCATTGATCATCACTAATGTACTGTCAAGAGATAACGCCAGCCAGGTGAGAGATAAGCTGTATCATAATGGAAGCGGATTGGTTGCTGTGTTGGATGTTAATGGGTCGAGAGACAAATTGATGCTGGCACGGTTAACGGGTCTAAAGATTGTTCAGTGAACAAAAAATCAATATCGAAGCTCTCTTGAGAACCGAGATGACATACCTGGCTAAAGACAGCGTTAACTACAGCTTGTGGCGTCTGATAAAGGGCGCCTCCGTGGTCTAGTTGGTAGCACATTGGACCACAGATCACTACCACCTGAGTTCGAATCCCGGCATGGGCATATCTGAAGGGTGTTTCATCTTTGACTTCGCTTCATTACCTCTGGAGTTGCTCGGCCCATTTAGCCTACCGTGTGCACAAAAGCGGCCATAAAACATCAATCATCGTGTCTGATAAATTTGAGGTGTTCACAATCTATTATCTGTAATCAATTATTCTGTAGTTTGTTTTCTTCTTTGTGCCATTATTATTAATTATTTCTTGGTGTCATCGCAATGACAATAATGGCAACATTTGGTTATGTCAGTAAAGGTGATCTCAGTGACTTTACGTTGAAAATGTGAAACAGCGCTTTATAACCGAATATAAAAACACTCCACATGTGTAGCATTTTAAGTTGTTTTATTAAAGGTCAGTAATCCCGATGAAGAGATTTGTAAACAAGAAGTAGTTGATCTAAAAACAATCTTGATATTGAACTATTGATATTGAAGTAATGGCTGACTATTAATAATAGTATTAATACCTTGCTTCACGTGTTAAAAACTTTGAGTTTAGTCTGGTAATGGTGTTCAACAGTTATGGTGGAAGTTAGTGCTAACTGGGTGAATTGGAATAAGATGCTCTCTCTCTCTCTCTCTCTCTCTCTCTCTCTCTCTCTCTCTCTCTCTCTCTCTATATATCTCTCTATATATATATATATATATATATATATATATATGCTTTCTCTAATTGCCTAAGCCCAGAGAGCTCCATTCATCTGGTTTTCACTTGTTGTCTGTTCCGAGGGTTAAAACTCGAGCTGGGATTTGTGCTTTTTCAGTTGCTGTCCCTACTAGAGAGAGAGAGAGAGAGAGTGTGTGTGTGTGTTTATTTCTATGTTTTTCCTGTGTACATATTAAAGTATTCTGTACTTTCAGACTCCCATTATGGGTTGTGGCTGGGACAGGATTTTGTCATGGTCAGTTCTTCATGGTTGTATATGTGGTGATGTTTGGATTACCATCACTTATAGCATCCGCTGATCATGTTGAGACACCTTTAGGACCAAAGTGCATCTCCAGAATCCACCTGTATTCCGACATGTGGAAGTAAGTGAACTGTTTTCACTTTGTAGGATAGCAAAGAGAATCCTCTGATGTCAGTCAAGGATGTCAGTAGTAATTAACTCAAGAGATGGATATGACTTATGAATCTAAATTGCTGATTACCGCTACCTAAAACAGTGTAACATTTAAACTATTTAAAAACCAAGCTCAAGAAGTCAATTTCTGTTTAAGACAAAGAAGTGTTATCATGTTCCAGCCAAGCTTTCAATTAAGAAATAAAATGATAAAAAGAAAAACTACTACTAATAATAATAATAGCAATAAAAAATAATAATAACAATAGTTATAATAATAATAATAATAAACGATACGATACGATAATGTATATTTAATAAAGCGCCCTTACTAGCAAGAGCCATTCAAAGGCGCTGTACAAATAATAGTATTTCCCATGATATAGTATCAACAAAATGTGGGAACATGCTATATTAAAACTGTACCTATTTATGGCACTATATAAACATGCATTATTATAAAAGGATGAGAAGTAGTCTAAATCACAAACATTAATTGAATATAAAGGACTTTACAGAATCTTTATTTAAATAGAAGTTATTGGTGAGCTACTTTAGATCTAAGTAGAAAGAAACTACAAGAACCTTCGTTTCTTCTCCCAGTAAAGTATTAGTAAATAATAATTTATGTTGTACCTTAATCAACAAAAGTTACTCTTATAAAAGTGTGTCGCACTGAATACCAAAAAAATATGTACAGTACAATTGTGTATTCCCAGAAAAGCTGAAATGGTGTTGTCTGTCTGCATTCAAGCGAGTAAATTAATAAGTAGTGACACTACCCACTACTCCATTGTTCTCTACATTAATTGGTTGATTAGTCAAATCTTGAACGAGCCAGTAAATTACATCCCATTCATGATGCCATTATTGGTGAGGAATATGTCTAGAGAGGGACATCTTTTCTATCCATGGTCTGAGCGAGAGACTTTTTTTGCTGTATATTCCAGTGTTAATGATGGTTAAATATTGACTAGGTCAGGATAATAAATGTCTTTCTATACTGGTTGCATTATTATGTAAATATTCTGCCACTAGTGGTGTTGGTGAAAACGTATAAAGCATCTTAGCGTTGGATGATGTCTGTTAGTTAACTCGTAGTCAACAGGCATTTGGGGCATTTTTATGCTGGACGCATTCTACACCTCAGCCAAATCGAATGCATTAATCTTCATTCCCCGGTAATATCGTTTGCCCGCTTTTAACAATTTAATTATATACGTTTAGTACCAACAGGACAAAAAGCTAGTTTTCTCACTTATCTTTTATGGTAGGTGTTAATGTATTTGTTGGTGTTATCTCAAAAAACATCTCCACTGCTACAATTTGAGAACGTCACGTGAGTCTCAGGTTTTTGCTCATTTGGGATGTAATAATAGTTAGCCTCATTGCATAAATAACATGTCCATTGAATTAGTCAGATAATTAACCGTAGTCTATCTGATGTTGCATATATTTTATTTATATTGTTTTCTATTTGGAATCAAGTTTAGAGGCTTTGCGGATTTTCTGGTGGCTCCCGTTCGTGAACCTGTACAGTCCAGCAACAAATGCTTCTAGATCTTAGTTATATGTACGCAATTTACTTGTACAGATATATCCTCATTGTACTGTTGTATACGTAAATACCTTAACAAGAGAGATTTTCCATGATTGGAAGAATGTTGAGTGTGACTGATGCTGAGCAGTGAAATCATCATCATCATCATTTTTATTACATGTAACGGGTAACAGTACTATACGGTATTTATTTATCAACAGACAACAGATTCTTTCAGCACTCTAACAGACTTTGTTATTTATTTAATTAGTTTTGCTCATATGTCATCCCATTACCTCATTATTGCCCAGAATCCATCTCTGTTAGCAACACGTATCGTATTCCGATTTACCTGTGCACCTGACCTTGTTTTATGTCAGTTCACAGAAACATTCTTTAGCATGATGTGCTATCAGATTTACTGTCCTTAGCAGACATTTTCTGGCTGATTATTAGATCATTCTACGAGGGTTTGTATTTGATGTTGTCGTGCCCGTGATGAAAGATATATGGATAACAACAGCATCAGCAATGCTACCATGGAAAAGACAATTATAGTTATATTTTGGTGTCCTATGTTCATCGTCTTGATCCATGATCAGTCCACTACAGAATGAAATGCTAATAGCATGTTGCCTCCGAAGGTCTCGGGTTCTTGCTGTCATGTACCAGTTCATATTGCCCCCAGTACTGTTGTAGTTCATCTCTCCACCTTTTTTTACCTTCCTCGATTTCTTTTGCGGGCGCCTCCGTGGTCTAGTTGGTAGCGTGTTAGACCGCAGATCACTTACCACCCGAGTTCGAATCTCGGTGTGGGCATATCTGAAGGTTGTTTCATCTTTGACATTCGCTTCATTACGTTTGGAGGTCGCTTGGCCCATTTAGCCTACCCATGTGCACAACAGTGGGCGTAAAACATCAATCATCGTCATCGATTTATTTTCCACCCAGTATTTCCATAATGTCCATAACTTTAGCTCGGTCCCTCATCCACTTGTTAGTTTTCCGTTCTTTATAAGTGATGTTGAGCATGTTTCGTTCCATGTTGTGTTGTGCTGCAGACAATTTCTTATCCACTTGTTATCATCAATCGACTAATACCATATTCGTTCTTTGGATATACTAAAAACCATATAGCTCCATATGATTGGCCGTGTCTGTTTGCCGGGGAAACATGGGTAAATCAAATATTTCCAAAACACCATTTCGGAAGAAGGATTCAAGCTTAATTAGATCAGGTCTGGAACATGGATACACATTCTATGCAATAGTTAATTAAAAGTCTAGTTCTTCTATGTACTATTTAATTAATTGACATATAATTATGATTTGAGTTTTAGAATTTACAAATTAAGTACATAATTAAGATCTAGTTTAAACTGTTGTTGTTTGTGCAGAGATTAAATTTGTGTACTAATGGTGCATCAGAACAGCGATATCGTCAGTACAGCGATATCACCAGTACAGTGATATCGTCAGTACAGTGATATCGGCCGCAAAAAAACAGTTATAACAAGTTATATTAGTCTTCTGAGATACCGGGTTTAAGTAGTTGGAGAAACAAACCTGAAAATAAAGACTAGTTTTATGACCTTAGATAAAATATAAATGTCTTCTGGTTTGCGTGGTTTGTCTAAACACGCCAAATAATTAACTGTTTGGTAATTCTCAACCTGATAAATTGATATATTTGTATTTTCTATTTATTGCTACTGACTAGAATGTGTTTAGAAAGCTTAATGCTATGTGTAGAGTAATTCCTTCTGGTGTCTCATTATAGATGCCATACCAATGGATGTCCTTGTTGACGAAACTCATTTATTTTTATACCACCTGGACAATGATAGCACTGTAACCTGATTTTATCACTGTGTGTGTGTGTTTGTCAAAACTATAGGATTTATATGTGTTTATACATTATGTGTGATGGCTGATTTAGCCTAACGTGTGCCGAAAAGTGGCCGTAGAACATCACTGATCATCACATCATGTATGTTACTCACTCTCAGTATAATACCAGTATTGAAGTAGAAATGGAAATCGCTGTGAAATATATGGTATCGGTCTTTGTCAAATGAAAACTTTCCTTGGTATAAAATTTATACGATTGGGATTTCTTAACCCGGAATCTGTGGCCCCTTGAGGGGACTATAGATATTTGTCTTTGTTTGTTTGTTTGCTGGTTTTTAAGAGGGAGTGTATGAATACATTTTACCCCAGGCTGACTGAGCTAGATTACTCTGGATTGTGGCCTTTTCTGGACCAGAATTTTGGTGCTACACTGTTTATATTTAGTCTGAGATGAAAGAAGTTATTGATCTGCTGATCGCTGTTTTTCATTGTGACAATTCATATATTTTGGTCATCAAAGCAAAAAAAGCTAGAGAGTTATTTTAATATATATATTCTTGATAAATATAATGTAACGACCCGTTCATAAACTTTACATTTAACACATGATATAGTTATGTTTACGTGTCATCTGATTTGGCTAAGTGTTAGTGTTTGCAGTGACCTAACTTTACTTTTCTGTGTTAATGTTATGCTGATGAGTGGCAGGCTAGTTTTGACAAACCAGCTTTTTAAGTAAATTAACAAATAAACTGAAATTAAAATCTGTGTCCTAGTAATTGTACGTACAGGTACACATAAAAGTTCACGAAGGTCCAGTTTAATTCAGGAATGTGCCCAAATCCCTCTATGTTTTTTCCCCTAAATTAGAAACTATAAACAAGTCATTAAGATTGAACAGAACGAACGAACAAACATGTTTATTATTATGCTATGGATTCAGTACTTCATTTCACTGATGCTGTTCATAGAATGTATTGCTAAATAGTAAATTAGAGGACTGGAACGTGTGCCCTGTGATATAGGATTATTTCTCTAAAGATAATGTTCTTAGGTAGTCAGGATTAGGGGGGGGGGGGGACAACTAGAAATTGTTTACCGCCACAGGAAGTTGATAATATTGGGAGATTGTGCAGATCCTTAAAACTATTGTAGCAGAGGAGTAAAACGAACAAGTCCGTAAGTGCTTACTAAGTGTGTCTGCTCTTACAACCGCAGCAGAAAATGTGAACTGGTCAATAGCATTTTCTTGCAAAGGATGCATTTTTTAGCTTTTATTGAGGTACAGAAAGTGGTCCACGAACTAGAAAAAGGGTCGAAAAGATTTGCTCTGCTGTGCCCTATTAGCCCTCAAGATAGTTATGTCATATTTTATAACTCGATCATGAAGCTGTTTTTACTAGAATCCATTATGATGGGATGTTTGTGTCATTATCAATTACCTGTATATTCATCAAATATTTAACGTCATTGTGTCGGCTAGCTAATGGCAATATAACATGAAATGGAATGTAAAGCTTAGAGTGGATAAGTTTTTTTACTTTTATTTCTAGCAACAACAACAACCACACACACGCGCGCGCGCAATATATATATATGTGTGTGTGTGTGTGTGTGTGTGTGTGTGTGCGCGCGCAGACGTGAGGAGGTGTAGATTTTTGTATATTTAGGTTCATGTATATAGATATATTTCTGTATTGATCTACGGAGATATAGCTTTTAAAGGTTGTTTAGGTGTTGATGTTCCGAGCCAGTGCCACCACCACACACACACACACACACACACACACACACACACACACACACACACACACACACACACACACACACACACACACACACACACACACACACATTCAAAACACACGCACACAGAGACTCCTCCCCCCACACACTTTCATAGTAACTAGAACACGTATTTGTTTCAAAAGTACAAATTTCATTTTGACTCTGTGCATTAGTATTATCAAAGGTCATTTCAGTGTCACGGTGGTTAGAGCACAGTGTTGCAAACCTCCAGGCGTCAGGTTTGAATCTGGCTGATGCCCGCGTTTGAGGGATTTGTTTCGCTTCAGACCGACGCCCCTCGAGCATATATCACCCCCTGTGACCGGCGCTGAGCCTAAACAACTCAACTCCACACCATGTTATCCTAAGAATACCTGTTGTCTCTGTTGTCTTTGTTTACTGTTATGTCTACAGTAATGGCGTACATGAAAGGACGTGAATGTCTCATGATGGGTAACATACACGACGAATTGAATCTGTGAACACAGAACACGTTAGCCATTAAGTGTGGTTTAGTCGGGACATTATTATTGATAAACGATATTGCATCATTGCACTGCCCTGTCTTGGAATAAGCCCCCGTTAGCTTGTATCAGTGACAGAAATAACAACCATGTACTGCTGCCACTCCCATAATATGATTAGACAACCGAGGGCCTGAGGGTGACAACATTAAAGGTTCTTTTTACGCAGCTCTACATATTAATTTTCGCCACTTCTGTGCATTTTATGCATAGGAAGTATTTGTGTGTACGTTTTGTGTACTATATATATATATATATATATATATATAATATGGAAAGACATAGCTAAATATGTAAGAACCTGTGTATGTGTATAAAGGTGTTGTACAATTTCTGTGAACAACATGTTTGCGCAGCCCGTACTCCTCACCTAAGTATCTAGGTTATATTTATTTATGGTCTGTATGTACAGTCTGTGTGCATTAGCCGTATGTACAGCCTGCGCATACAATGATAATTCTGTTTATTAAGCTTCATCCTAGATAATCTATAGCGGATAACCCTGCATTAAAATACCACCTCTGTTATGAGCAACGGCGCTGTACAGTAGCTATCATTGTGAAGGCTTCATTTAATGCAATCCATCATCATCATCAGCTGATACCAATACCTGACCCAATTTAATGATTTATGGTGTTCACGGTGTGGCTTTACGGCACCGGATCGTACATCAGGTTTTTTACAAACGCGTTTTATGATTATCGCAAGGAGCGAGAAGAGGCGAAATGGATGAAGTCCGACCATTACTGGCCCGCGATCCAGTTATGAGATGCGTGCACTGCACCTGGCTCTTCACGATAAACAACGACCAAGGAACGGTGATAGTTCGTTATTAATTAAACCAATTTTTGGATGTACACAATTAACAGGCAGTCCTCGTCAACGACTGTTGGAGAGAATGTTTTCTTGCTTTCTTGACAATCGTCCGTTGTTCTTGTTCTAGTCATTGTCGGGGCGCTTCTGTGGTCTAGCGGTAGCGTGCTGGACCACAGATCACTACCACCCGTGTTCGAATCCCGGCGTAGGCATATCTGAAGGTTGTTTCGTCTTTCACTTCGTTTCATTACCTTTGGAAGTCGCTCGGCCCATTTAGCCTACCTTATGCACAAAAGTGGCCGTAAAACATCAATCATCATCATCATCATCATCATCATTCTAGTCATTGTCCATCGGCTAATGCTAGATTTTGTTTCTCGACTCTCCCGCCAGCATTGACCTTTTTCCCATCTGTTCTCCGTACTCATATAAAAGACAATGGAGAAGAAAGCAGTGCCACGGTACGCCTCCGCCACACTGCCACGGGCTGTCATCAGACCATGTGTTGGTAGTCTGAAGGTTTAAGTCCTCTCCACTGTCACTTATGGCAGAAGGAACTTTTGTTGTACGAGGATGATGAAGATCGACGTTGAGTAAACTTGAAGACGGACAGTTACAAATCGGTCAAGCAGCGGGGTGTTTCACGGTGGTGATTGGTGTTTTGTGGTGTTTTTGGCGTGTTACGTCGCAGGTGTGATGTGTTGAGTGTTGCTTCCACGTTCTGTGACTGACGTGCTGCACCCGGCTCTGCTTGGCCGCTGTGCATGACTGTGCTGGTGTGGCCTCATCCGCTGTCCTGGTGTATGTCACAGATCCTCTGTCATTGCTTCCCTTATTCAGTCTATTTCTTTGATGTAAGTTGCCATGTTTAAAGGAATAATGATGTATGTTAAGAGATAAAACCATCACCCATCAGTGGCTTTGTTTGTGCTTAAGACAGTGTTTCAAGAAGTCTACAGTGGACAAGAATTATTTTGCTGCTGCTGCTGCTGCTGCTGATGATGATGATGATGATTATTATTATTATTATTATTATTATTATTATAGACACGTAATCTGATATACCACCTATTTATATTAAAATTGATACTGTAACTACTCTGACATTTAAATAGCTGTTTTCGTGTTTGTTTTTTTGTTTGTTTGTTTCATGCAATCTTTCTTAGGTTAAATTTACAACTGCTCAAATCCCATAAGTGTACTGCTCACATTAGTGCATGATGCTAGCCAACACTGCACATCATGATGCATCTCAGCCTCAGCCAGAAAATCATGCACAGCTGACCAGTGTTCATATTGGTTTTTGTTTCCAGGTAGTGTGTTAATTGTGGCAGAGAAGCGTGAACAAATCAGACCAAAATATAAGAAGAGTGCCCTCAACCGTTTAGTGAGCCATTATAAATATTCAATACATTTATCAAAATACAAAACACTATTCTCCACTATTGCAAATGTCAGCAGTACTATTATTAATGCTTGACTGCATGTCCATGGGGTTGTCATTTGTGTTAGGCATTTCCCACGGCAAGCCAACATTTACCATGATGTAATTAATTTTGGCGTCTATTTTTAATCATCTTTCCCGACAAGCCACACGTACCGATGGATTTGTGTTAATTTGTTTACCTTTGAACCGTTCCCAAGGCAGTTAGCCTAATGCGGGATCATAAAAGTGGCTGTTAAATACTGATTTACGAAAAACATTTGAAATAAATCTATGCAGAATTGTAATCATTTGAATGGCTGAAATGTGATGTAAAGATTGCATGCTGTGAATTTAAGTTCACTATTTAAAACTTTTCAATTAGTTATAGATGTCCATCAGATGTGAACATTAGTCTGGAATGGGAGAGGAGACTCTCAGTGTGACCCGACCCTTTATTTTTGCTCTCCACATCATCCCGGCAACATTAAGCGAGTAATCTGACCTGTCCGTACACTTCCGTTATTTATTCGGTACAGCTGTTATCGGTGCCACATTTGTCACACGTAAGCGTAGCCAGCAGTTATCCGCCTGTAACAGCTTTTAGTTCTACTGCTGGGAATTTAACTTCCGATCCCTGTCTAAGTGTAAAATATTGTATAGCATCTGAGCCGTGAGTGGATCTTTTGGGACGTAACATATACAATATTTATGGAAACCTCAAGTTTGTCATCTCCGAGTGCTAGCAGTCAATTAGAAGTGACCCTCTAGCTTTTGATAACTTCACATCAATCAGAACGACATCCTGTAAAACCATGATTTCAACACATTTTCGATGTGTGTGGTGATGATGATTGATGTTTTACTGTCACTTTTGTGCAAATGGCAGGCTAAATGGACTGAACAACCTCCAAAGGTAATGAAGTAAAGTCAAAGATGAAACACCCTTCAGATATGGCCACGCCGAGATTCGAACTCAGGTGGTAGTGATCTGTGATCCAGTGTCCTACCTTCTGACCATGGATGTGCCCTTTCAATGTGCATCTCAAGTATAATGTTTTAAGCATTAAATAACATGAAGAAATTATAAATCTCCATTACAGTTTGTGCCACTCCGCATTTGTGAATACAAGAATGTAAGTTTGCAGTATCTTGTAAAGTGTGTTGCTCAATTAGAGAGTGTATCCTTTATAATTAAAGGGCTATTTCATATCAGAATTACATTAATTATACACCTGCATGACGCTGTAATGGGGTTACACCGCTGCCATTGCACTCATATAACACTGGCACAATACTTATATTACACTGGCATTGTACCTAAATAAGACTGGTTCTACCATTGTATAACCCTGGTTCTCCCACTGTATAACACTGGTTCTACCACTACATAAAACTGGTTCTACCATTGTATAACACTGGTTCTCCCACTGTATAACACTGG
The DNA here is from genome assembly GCA_025642065.1 of Paralvinella palmiformis. NCBI lineage: Eukaryota > Metazoa > Annelida > Polychaeta > Terebellida > Alvinellidae > Paralvinella > Paralvinella palmiformis. Next base: position 888,174 of record JAODUP010000008.1, read on the forward strand.
TTCTCCCACTGTATAACACTGGTTCTACCACTGCATAAGACTGATTCTACCATTGTATAACACTGGTTCTACCACTGCATAAGACTGGTTCTACCATTGTATAACGCTGGTTATACCACTGCATAAGACTGGTTCTACCATTGTATAACACTGGTTCTACCACTGTATAACACTGGTTCTATCACTGTGTAACACAATTCACCATACACTGAAGATGTTCTGAAGGCCCACACATCTGTTTGTAGAATTTGTTTCTCTGAGAAGTGAACCCTGAGTTATATATCATACAAGTTATTAATGCCGAGGTTAAAGAACACAGCTACATATTATACAAACCCTGTACACTAATATAACACTGGTATTACACCTATATAATACTGGTACTACACCTACATCACACTAATATTACACCTACATAACACTGGTACTTCACCTATATAACACTGGTACTACACCTACATAAACTGGTACTACACCTACATAAACTGGTACTACACCTACATAACACTGGTACTACACCTACATAACGCTGGTACTACACATACATAAATACATAACACTGGGACTACACCTATATAACACTGGTACTACAGTTACATAACACTGGTACTACAGCTACATAACACTGGTATTACACCTACATAACACTGGTACTACACATACATAACACTGGTATTACACCTACATAACGCTAGTACTACACATACATAACACTTGTACTACACCTACATGACACTGATATTACAGCTACATCATATTAAATACTTATATTACAGCTACATAACAGAGATACTACACCTACATAACACTGGTACTACACCTACATAATGCTGATATTACAGCTACATAACACTGGTACAACACCTACACAATACTGATAGCACAGCTACATAACACTGGTACAACACCTACATAAAACCGATATTACAGCTACATAACACTGATATTACAGCTACACCATGCTGGTACTTCACCACATAACACTGGTACTACCCCTACATAACACTGGTACTACCCCTACATAACACTTGTACTACCCCTACTTAACAGCTGAAATCTGAATATCTACCAATGTTTATCACTTCCCAACCAGTTAACGCATTAAGGCTGGACGGAAGTATTCTTGTAGAAATGCATTTCTAGAAGATTGCAGATGTTTCTTCACTGGGGAAGATGACATGGGATGATAACACCAAGTATTGTTTGTTGTGTTAAACAATATGTACTAAAACTAAATGATAAAAGTTCACTCATATACGTCTCCATTTTAATGTTCTCATAACGCAAGATATAAATTATTATCTACATTTCAGAAAGGGCACTTAAATATCAGCCATATTAATTGAATAATTGAATCAATTTGAATAATTGAATCAAATTGAATAATTGCAAATATGTCGGATCTTAATGTTTATGATCAAAATCAGAATAACAATATCCGTTATTTACTGTACGTCTCTCTCTCTCTCTCTCTCTCTCTCTGTGTGTGTGTGTGTGTGTATTGACAGCGCTGATGACATTCTGGAAATTGTAACCTACACATTTTATTGGTTCCTTTGCAAATCGTTATCAGGAAGATGTTATTCCCAGGGTACACCTTACATTAATAAGAATCATAATAGATCAGTTGAATGGTAAGAGCAATGGTCCATCTTACGCAGTTGCCGGAGAGCAATTGTTATGTGAGAAGCCGCCATCAGGTTCGAGTGGTTCACGTCACAATAAAGACGGAGATAATACTCTACCAGTATATGTTGGAACAATGACTAATCGACATATTCACAAATGAAAATTTATGGAGATTATTTTTTTTTAATTTGAGTTTATTGACATCCTGCGATACGGTCCTCAACATTCCCAATATCACATAATCATTGCAGTGGCTGAACAATATAATCTGATGAGGATACATGACCCCTCATCCTGAAAAGAAACAACCTATTCACCACTTCTTTTGTGGGTGATCACAACCCGAGGTTGAGAACTGCTCATGGTGCTTTTCGTGGCACCGACCTATCATGTTGTCAAAACAGATTTATAAAGTCATCACTAATCAGATTGTGGTGATGGCATTGGTGTCGTTAGTGTTATTATTATTGGTGGTTGTTAATGTTGCTGTTGTTGTTGTTGTGAAGATGGTGTTGAAGAAATGCCGTTGTAATTTAGTGCATACTGACAATTAATGGCCACCTCGTTAAAGTGGCATTTGAAGATGATACAAAGAAGTGGCAAGACATTACACATCGATTCAAGAACAAAGTTGTCTAGATTATTGATAATTCAGTCAAATGGGCGCCATTCTGTGCTGATAAACTGAGACCACATTATTTTGGTGTCACCTTCACGTCACTGCTGCCATTGTTTTAAGTTGATTCCAAGTCTCTGACTATCATTGTTCACTCAGTGTATATCAAACCACGTATTGTCTGTCTTCTAGCTTGCAAATAGAGATGCGCACCAAGTGAACTCTTGTGTTCTGTCAATAGTACTGCACGTTGCTTATGGTGATTATTCTATCTGTAAAAGAGAGTTAGTTGATAGCTTTTGATGATTGGCACATGAAACTCTGTACTAATTCTAGCGGCATTGAGTACTTAGCATTGCTCTTTGAGAACGCAAGACTGTGAATCGTATTTCGCTGCGAAAAACACAGTTGAAGCACTTTCTTCCTTGCTCATGACAACGCTACAGCCCTGGATGATTGATGGATGATAAGGCCCTTGCGTTTGACGTGTTCAGTGGCGTCACACGTTGTGATGCCGTGCCCTCTTCTGTGGGCAGCGAAAAATGGCGGTATTCTACATTTGGAGATCCTTCAAGAAAGCCATCCCAGTATTCTCTTATGCCGCTGACAGGTCCACTGATGTATCGACTGTATATACCTGGTTAGAGACCTATGTTCTACTCGTGTATAGCCGAACTTGCACACATACACACACGCGCGACACGCGCGCATTGTTGTTGACACCGTCAGAACAGATATCTACACTATTAAAGCCCTCTTACCACCCACAGAAAGAAGCGGCTCACAACAAGGCCTATTATACCAACCTAAAGCTATATATGTCGGGGACACTGAGCACATATCTGTATTCCTTTAAAATGGTAAAAGGATGTCACACAAGATTGTGAACTGCAGCAGTCGTTATGCTACAGAAGCAACATCGTCACTTTCTACATCTGTGTATTGTGGGTGCCAGAAAGAGTGCAGATGACTATGTATAAAATATGTGAGGTCCAAATATCTGAAATATCGGTTCACATCTCTGTGGCGTGTTACATTAGTTGTTATGTCACTACGGTCACTTCCAACTAAATGTTGTTCCAGTAAGATAAGTACAGACTGATTTGTTTTATCCAAATTAAATATACGTGGATACTTGACTGACATAGTTTTTGCCTGCTGACTGGAAACGCATTATAAAAAAATACGCCTTATTCATTTTTTATGTTTAAAATTCATCCTTCCTTGATAGCAATTTTGATGCTCAGTTGCCACAAATCTCTGAATTGTTCTCGTTAATTGTTTGTGTCTGCATATTATATTTTATAGACGCTCAAACGTCAATTCATATAAACGATTTGCTATTCATGGGAAATAATACGCTGTATTGTTGTAAGAAGTGTCCCTTTAACAATGATTATGATGTAAACAATTGCCGACTCGGATAATTTAAGTTAGCCAATATTCGGTGAACTTCTGCTAGATCGGGCTGCAGTTGTTATTGGAATCCCGTCTGTGCAGCTAATGAGTTCTATGAAACGAGGCCATGGTCCTTTTTTTGGTGATGCTGTGGCACTATTAATATCCATCACTCTGTAATGGTAATAACAGAACAGGGACGTACTTTTTTGGAACTGTTTACCCAGTAGTGGTCACATTTGATGGTAGTTGTTTAGGCAAAGTTCAGTGCTCAGCTTCACATGTCACTTTATGCTTTATACCACGAATTTATGGACCATTCCAATAAAGCGTATTCTGGTATTCATCAACGTCCCAGGTAGCATATGGTTTCTAACCTTCTGGCATTTGTTTACCGAGATCATCATTAGCCATTCATGGAGTCGTCTTTATGCTTCAGCGTCTTGCAGTTGACTATGACAGTGTAAGCTTCTTGTGCTGCTGTTATCGTCATATATATTGTTGTACTTATAAATGACATTATAAGTGAAATGTTATTTATAAGTCTTGCTCCCCTTTTTGACTCAAAACCATTTCATGTTCAGGATTAAGCTTACATCAGGGCTAGAATTTCGCGCAAAGAGCCTTCCACAGCTCCATCTGCAGTTGATGAAATTGACATTAATGAATCTGACATTAATGAATCTGACATTAATTAATCTGACATTAATTAATCTGACATTAATTAATCTGACATTAATTAATCTGACAATGATAAGTTGATTCTCGCAAAATCGATTTGCAAGAATCAACGTTGATTCTCGTAAATTCTCGCAAAATTTTAGCTCTGTAAATTATACACATACCACATATATATATATATATATATATATATATATATATATATGTGTGTGTGTGTGTGTTTGTGTGTGTGTGTGTGTTTTAGCTATGTATTATAAGGCACAGGCACAGAGAATCTCGAACCGTGAATTCAAACTCTGGACGTTTCTTCAGGGGACTGAATCCAGAGTGTCGACTTTTCTTGCTGAGACATGTGTAATGTCTCACCAGTCCTTTTTTTTAAGCCGCCAAGCAAAATCAAAATGCGAATCACCTACAGCCGTGGAGTTTGAGAGTAGAACACCCAAGTCAGATCACCTACAGCCATGTAGTTTGAGAGTAAAACACCCAAGTCAGATCACGGCAGTAGTGAGAATGTTTAGCTTAATTATCTAAGCAGCCCTATTTATAGCTATTATTTTGGTGAGACATTACACATGTCTCAGCAAGAAAAGTCGCCACTCTGGATTCAGTCCCCTGAAGAAACGTCCAGAGTTTGAATTCACGGTTCGAGATTCTCTGTGCCTGTGCCTTATAATACACAGCTAAAACACACACATACACACACACACAGAGAGAGAGAGAGAGAGAGAGAGAGACACTTCACCCACTGTATATTATAGAAAGTTTCTAAATCGGTAGTCTGTGGGGTTATATAACATTTGCAAATATTACGTTTTATAAAATATAACTATAAATGTCTGTGTGTGTGTGTGTGTGTGTGTGTGATTTTCATTGTCTAGTTTGATGTTCATTAATTGATTAATTAACTGTTAAAAATATAAGAAATCCCTAGTAAACTGATGACAATAAAGAGATTCCCTCATAATTCAAATTCACCATTTTACAACAGAGTTAACAAGATCATCTCCCCACCCCCTCCCCCTCCCATAAGGCGCTATATTAGTAAAATCAGTATTAGCTAAACGATTGCCTACCACAATTAACTATATTAATTGAATCTACATGTAGTTATCATTGTATAACAACTGGCTTCTTTCAGTATTGTGCTTGATTAAGTCTACATTTATTATTATTATTATATAAATGTTGTCTGATGGTATACTTTGTAGATCACTTGATGTCGGTAGACGTTTACTGTCTCTCATTTATAAAGTATAGATCCATCTTCTAGATGTTTACGTTTGATGTTGCTCTCATCCAAGGCGCAAATGACGATCACTTACAGGAAGGATTCTCTTTGTTATGATTTTTGTGGGAAACCGTCAACAATTTTTTTTTTCTTCGGCATGGAATATATTTCATATATTCCAGTGAACCCGAGGATATCTAGCTAGTCGTTAAATATTTTACCCTTTTAATCATATTCAAATCCTATCATTTCTTCATCGTGGGATTATTAAAAGGCTTTTATAATGAATACTTCAGGATACTCATCTAAGCTGGATGCTACATAAACATGCGCTTTTTACGTTTACTGTTTAATATAATCATGTTGTTTTATGGCTAATTTACCGTCTAATCTGTTATACCTTTCAGATATTTTGACAGAGGACTGTACAGCTTCATCAAGAGGTATGTCCATATTCAGTTAGTTACTCCATCCTTTCGATAACGGCATCACTTGAGTAATCTCAGCACCAAATTTATTTCGTTTTATGTGGGATACCTCCATCACCTAACCGATTAATGTAGTTGGCCACAGATCTATAGCATCTGGGTACAAATCTGGGCCAGACTACCCGGTATGTCAGATGGGTGTTTCATTCATTTTTCACTTGGCCTCATTACCTTTGGAGGTCAACCAGCCGATTTAGTCTATCATGCACACAGAATGGTCGTATAATAACAATTATGTAATTTGTATTGTTTGTATATATATATATATATATATATATATATATATATATATATATATATATATAAGATCTATTCTTAAAATACAATAAACCTATGTCAAAAACTGCTTACTTAAAAACTGTTAAAACCAGTCCTGTCCAATCTACGACCATATCACGTAAATGGTGCCTTAAAAACACTCTATCAAATGTCTACTTGAGCTGCATTTGGCATCTCCGTGGCGACATTTATAGTGTTATAGGCCATAGACTTCTAGGAATGAGATTAAAATGCTAACTGGCCTTTATTTGGGGTGTTTACAAACAGCTAGGATTGGGATTCAAACGGCAACTCGGGTTTATGTCTGAAAGATATTTAAAAAATGCTTTTAAAGTGTGTTTTAGACCAGTAAAAACAGACTTTGTGTAGAATAGTTGGTGTGACATAACAATTTTTCATATTTTTTTTTAATGCAGTTGCTAGATAATCTATTTAAAGATGTTCTCAGGAATTAAGTTTACTATCAGTGGATGATAATATGCCAGATTATTAAAATAGTTCTAATGAGCCCTGCAATGCTCTGAGAACAACAGATCATATGGAGTGTCTGGATCAAACACTCCAACCAAGTAGTATGTGACTGTTGGCGTTGTATTTTCCTTATGGGGTTTACGAAAGCAAACTCTCAGGTGATGCAATATGATCCACTCATTTAAAATTGCTGGGATTTTTAGTCCTTACCTGCAACACAATTTGTTGCTGAAACTTCACTATAACTGTCATCAATTTTTGAACCTTCATAATAAAAGTAATGTTTTTGTATGAATTATCCCGTTTTACTTTGTATTGAGACTTTACCACACAACACACACCTCTTATTGGCTCCTGGTATTGAGAGAGCATTATCAAATCCTATGTTATTATTATTATTATTATTATTGAAACATGTTTTTTTTTAAATTCAAGTAGAACATGTTTACAGGTGAGTGGAACAATTGACTCAAAGGATTGAAGTCACCAATTCAGTTTCAAGCTTACTGTCGACTGAGCCACTCTGTTACTTAATACAACATGTGTGTGTGTGTGTGTGTGTGTGTGTATCTGTGTGTGTGTCCTATTTACTCTAATTAGATATTGCCAAGCCATTGTGTTGTTGTTAATTGTTATTGTCTGGTGCCTAGTGTAGCTATTAATAGTATTTGTGTAACATCTGCATTAGTTACTAATTCTGTTACTAGAAATATTAATGATGATGCCAGTGGCATTGTCACTGTTATTACCCATATCTCGACTATGCCAGAACAATTAAGAATTGGCATTTGTTCTCCAAATGGGGCTCAAAGCTAATGATAGTTGATACATCTGTGTTATGGAAATATAAATCATCACTTTTATTTTCAGCATAAACATAAATATAATACTTGCATGTGTGTGTGTGTGTGTGTATATAATGTGTGTGTGTATTATATATATATATATATATATATATATATATATATATATATATATATATAATTCAAAGGAAAAGGGAATATGCTGATTTAAATCACTGAGTTTTAAAAACTTTCCTAAATACCTCCTGACCCATTACAACCAACTTTACTTCATTGTCCAACCTATCTGCCAGAAGTTGACCTTAGCTAATAGGTCGTAGACTGACATTTGTATTACTGCATGTTAGGTTCCTTGTTAGTTTGAAACATCCAAGGTTGTAAAAAAAAGTCATGATCCGTTTTAAAAAATGTATTCAGATTTTAAAATTTTAAACAGATTTATAAAATTTAAATAATTGTTTTATTCTAGTGTCCGTGCATTTCTTTACAACATTTGCACGTTACCGTACGTACTACTTTCCTCATAACTTTAGTGTTATCAAAGTATAACTACACACAATCCTGTTTTCTGCCAGATATTGTGGAGTTAGTCTCCATCGAAAACGTCCCCGCGTCGAAAACGGTCCCGCGAAAACGGCCCCCTCTCAATTTGCAAAACGGCCCCCTCTCAATTTGTAAAACGGCCCCTTCTCAATTTGTAAAACGGCCTCCTTTCAATTTGTAAAACGGCCCCCTCTCAATTTGTAAAACGGCCCAATCAAAGCAATTGAGCCACAGTCAAAACGGTTACTAGTAACATATATAGTATATAATTTTAATGTGGTCAGTGTAATCAACTGGTGAGAGCCAGACAACAGTTGCGCTGTTTGTTATGTGTGAATTGTGTATAATGTGTCCCAATGTAGTTGGGAGCTTCACAGTTGTGATATATCAGACAAAATACTGATCTGATATACACATACCGGTACACATACACATATTTCAAAACACCTAGACCCAATACTGATGCAACTGGGATTTGTGAAAACTTATGAAGATTATTGATTTTATCCAATTTATAATCGATTCCTCGACGTGGTGCGGGGGCTCGTATATCTCAGTAACCCAGAGGGGTACGCCAGAAGGAGTTTTGGCCTCTGCTAGGGACAACCAAGATGGACGATGATGTGATTGATGATGTTGTACGGCCACTTTTGTGCACAAGGTAGGCTAAATGGGCCGAGCGACCTCCAAAGGTAATGAGACGAAGTGAAAGACGAAACAACCTTCAGATATGCCCACGCCGGGATTCGAACACGGGTGGTAGTGATCTGTGGTCCGACACGCTACCGCTAGAACACGGAGGCGCCCGACAACCAAGATCGACTAGTCAATGGGTAGAGGCTAGACTGATATGGACATAGGATGAGACAACCGAAACCGAAACCTGGAATGCCGAGGTCAGACGCACTCTAATAGACCATAATACTGGGTACCAACAGCTACTAAAACGAACGGGAAAAACTCCGAAGAAAATTGATTTAAATAAAAGTTGATAAACCTTTTCTGTAAAGCTTCCCAAATGATGTAATAGAAGTTAGAAAACTCCTGACAACAACGGCCATTATTAACAGTATTCTGTTGTTGTTGTTTTTGCTGCTGACGAGGATGATGATGATGATGATGATGCTGATGATGATGATGCCATTATCATCGGTTTTAGCAGAACAATGACTATAACTAAAAATGGTTTCCTTTATGATGAGCGGATGAACCTAAATGACGTCAACATGACATTGTTATTGTCTAGTTGACGTCAGTCATGTTAAACATATTGTACGTGAACATCAACCCTCTCCCGGTGTTTGGGATGTCTGTCATGTTAAACATATTGTACGTGAACATCAACCCTCTCCCGGTGTTTGGGATGTCTGTCATGTTAAACATATTGTACGTGAACATCAACCCTCTCCCGGTGTTTGGGATTGTCTGTCATGTTAAACATATTGTACGTCAACATCAACCCTCTCCCGGTGTTTGGGATTGTCTGTCATGTTAAACATATTGTACGTCAACATCAACCCTCTCCCGGTGTTTGGGATTGTCTGTCATGTTAAACATATTGTACGTGAACATCAACCCTCTCCCGGTGTTTGGGATGTCTGTCATGTTAAACATATTGTACGTGAACATCAACCCTCTCCCGGTGTTTGGGATGTCTGTCATGTTAAACATATTGTACGTGAACATCAACCCTCTCCCGGTGTTTGGGATGTCTGTCATGTTAAACATATTGTACGTCAACATAAACCCTCTCCCGGTGTTTGGGATTGTCTGTCATAAGTCTCTGAGGTTGTGTACTGTCCTGGAGAACAGTTGATAATGGATCGCGTAGCCGAGTGCCTTGGGTTCTGGGATAGAATATCAGTGTTAGCTCTCTGTTGTCCAACATTATATTTGTACGCTTCCTTTAAACCTACTAAGGACTACTCCTGCCATTATATATATATATATATATATATATATATATATATATATATACATAAGGTCATTTGACGCAACAAAGCTCCATAAAATACTCGCTCGTTCCGACAAGAAGCCTTCGTTGGCCTTTAGAGAACAAAGTTCTCGTCAGAAATGTCTAGTTTAGACAGAAGAACGTCGTTTTTCTCTTGTCATTGCTTCATGGTGGCAGCAAGAAATGCATATGTGTCATATACAGCGTAGTGAGTGAGCGAGTGAGTGAGTGAGTGAGTGAGTGAGTGAGAGTGAATGAGTGCATCTGCGTGAGTGAGTGAATCTGAGTGAGTGAGTGAGTGAGTGAGTGGATCTGCGTGAATGAGTGAGTGGGTGAGTGAGTGCATCTGCGTGAGTGAGTGCATCTGCATCAGTGAGTGTATCTGAGTGAGTGAGTGGATCTGAGTGAGTGAGTCAGTCAGTGAGGGAGTGAGTCAGTGAGGGAGGGAGCGAGTGACACAATTCGCAGAGGCAACTACTTTAAGAAAAACATCCCCCAAATACCGGTATAACCGGGATTTAAACACGGACGCCATATCCGCCACTCTAATAGAGAACCCTATATATATATATATATATATATATATATATAGTAAAGGCTGTCACACCATACGTTAATTAATTACTACCTTAAAGTACCCGTCAAGACGTAGATATTACTTGTAATAATGGGTCTTACATATAAATCGATGTTGAATTAAGGAGCTTTCACTCTAGTTGCAATTTGATCTTCTTATCCGAATGGAAGGCAGCCCTTCCCTAGACTAGCTAACATTGTCCGGGTACACCCACCAAGCCCGGGGGGGGGGAATCACCCACCTGGGTTGCAGGTTTGTTGTTTTTAGTTATAGAGAGATGTGGTATTGTGGCTTTGTTTGTAGCACCGTAGAAACAGACACAGGTGGTTGTCGGGTAGGTATGTAGGCATCAAGGCACGTCGAATAGCACGGACAGCTGGCTGGGTAGGTGATCATGTATAGAGTACGGCAGAGATCATACAGGTGTAGACGGAGGGAAATACATACATAGATACAGACTGACAGACAGACAGACTGACAGACAGACAGAGACGCACACACACATACGTTCACAAACACACACACATACATATATACATGCCAAAACACATACCTACTTACATATATATATATATATATATATATATACACACACATATACACACACACACACATATGCCTATACACCTACCTACGTACATACTAACATACATATACATACAAACAAACATACATATATACATATATAAACACATACATTCATATGTACAAGGGCATCTTCATTAACTAATAGGTAACTTCGCTGATCACGTGCATCTGGCACCTGGGTTTGATATGATTGAGCTATGTCTGAAGGATGTTTCATATTTCGCTTTGTCTTATTCAGTTTTAGAGTTTTTTTTCTGACTTGTTTAGCCTACCACGCGCACGAAAGCGCTGGTAAAACGGCAACATTCGCACACATAAATAAGCGTCCCCCCCACACACACACACATACACCGAGTTGGTTTATGATAATTTAATTACGAGTACTTTATGTTCTCGTTGTGATCAGATTGGCTACATGTTGAATTGTATCATCTTTACCGTGATATCAGGTAAAATCTTGTTTTGATAGCATTATCCAACCAGGGTGTTTGCCGTCATTTACTGCTGTCCTTTCATTGTCACAATAACGTGGACGTCAAGTTTTTTCGGTGTTTTTTTTTATTGGTCGATTCTCTGTAACAGGTTTATTGAGCAATAAGTCTAATTACTCATTACTGTTGCCTAGAGGTAGGTGGTGAGTTAGCTTTGAGGAGTGTTTATCTATGGTGTTCAGTTTGCTTGATGGTTTTGGATGGCACTTTACTCGGGTTGCCAGTATTGTAGCAAACGGGTTATGCATAATTACGGGCGCCATTATATTCGGTATATGTAGTGGGTTATAAAAGAATGTATAGGTCACACGAGTGTATATTTGGGATGACCAAGAGGTGACTATAATGGAAGAAACGCTGAATGAATAAATAAATAAATACACGTCAGTTTGTTATGTGAGAGGTAAATTCAGTCATTCAATGCCTTACATTTCCTGTTGTGAGAACACAATGGAACATTCCCAGTAGTGTTTTTTTAGTCATTTGCGTATGTTTTAGCAGTGTGCGATAAGGCACTGGCACAGAGAATAACTAATTGTGAATGCATCATATCAGTGATTCATCAGTACACCGAGTTAGAGCTCGATTTTTCATGTTGAGACATGTAATGTCTCACCAGATCACTCTAGAAGCTCATATTATTTACCTGACTTACAACAATACTAAATATCCAATCTATCACCATACTAAATATCCAATCTATCACCATACTAAATATCCAATCTATCACCATACTAAATATCCAATCTATCACCATACTAAATATCCAATCTACCACCATACTAAATATCCAATCTACCACCATACTAAATATCCAATCTACCACCATACTAAATATCTAATCTACCACCATACTAAATATCCAATCTACCACCATGCTAAATATCCATTCTACCACCATTCTAAACATCCAATCTACCACATAATAAATATCCAATCTACCACCATGCTAATATCCAATCTACCACCGTACTAAATATCCAATCTACCACCTCAATCTGCCACCATAATGAATATCCAATCTACCATAAATCTGCCACCATAATGAATATCCAATCTACCTGGTATAAAGTCATACCACCTACCTCATATACCATCATCCTGTCTACCTTATATAACATCACACAAAATACCTGTTATACCATCAACCTGTCTACCTTATATCCATCATCATCATGTTGGTGGCTAACAACTGGTTTTTTAACACAACTGTTGGCATATTCCCATTTTTTACCTTTGGGGGCTACGATGGTTTTAAAACAGCGGTGGGAATCTTCCCTTTTTATGGACCCCTTTTCAACTTCACGGGGGCGGTGGAGAAGCCTTTGGCTGGTACTCTGTCAATACCAGGGTCACTATAAGGAGGTAGGGTTAAAGTCAGATAGGGTATCCGGGGAGGGGGGAGGGGTATATATATATATATATATATATATATATATATATAATGGTAGTGAGTCACATGATTAGAATGATGAACTGGTTTGTTTATCTCACTAACAGAACGGCGTGTTTGTGTGTGTGTGTGTGTGTGTATTTATGTATGTTTCTTTGTTATTCAATAAATTTGCCTGTCTCTCTGTATATCAGTACGACCCTCTTTTCGCCCGTACATCTGTCTGTCTGTCTGTCTATTTATCTGTCTGTTTCAGCCTATATATATATATATATATATATATATATATATATATATAAAAACATTAGTTCACTGTATCATTAGAGCGATATCTGTGTTGTTTGGTTTACTTAACATTTACCTTCTGTGACTCTGGTCTCAAAGCTAGAAGACTAACAGTTACCATGTACTCGATAACCCAGTGTACTCGATAACCCAGGAATAATGATCCAGATAGCATCTTCCCATTGTACCATTTCCAATCCGGCGTCAATCCCAATTAAATAATTTCCCACAAAACACTGGATCGTTGAATGACCTTGATCATTTATTTAGAATAAGTTTCTATGGGGAACATACCCCCCACTACACACACACACACACACACACACACACACACACACACACACACACACACACACACACTTATTGGTGAACGTGACACAATGATCCAGTAGTGACATAAACAGTACACCTGTATCACCTTTGTTAACATATCTTCTTATACTCTCAGCCATTACCTAATTATGGGTGCAGCTTTTTAGAAAGGCCTTTCTTGTCGTCATTGTGCAACGCGATGGCGTCCATAGACAGGTGAACTATCTCCACCGTTATCGTCTGGATCGCATCGAAACGTGTTGCCCACCTTTTAGCCGAACATGGACAATCGATGTTGACGTCTTTGCTTCCTTCGTTTTAGTCTGTTGGCTGCTGAACATCTTCATTAGTCCGTGCTGGCTCATTGTCAGTGAGACGGACCGGAGTTCCGTATCAGCTCGGATCGAAGCCGTCTACCTACTGTTGCTGCTGCTGATCGGTTCTGTGATGAGTGGTTGGATGGGTGGAATGGGATACTGCGGGATTATGTGGATATAATTGACAATTTGGGGATTGTTTGTCCAACGAACGCAAGAAGCAAAGTTTAAACCTTCCATCAAAACAGAGAAAAAAGTATTTCTTTACCAAGTCGCTGTTTGGTTTACGGATTGTGTCCATTAACAGTTTATTTGGCACTATACAGATAACTACTATGTGCCCCAAGGTCGTATCTGACGAGAGTAATTGGTACACGGAGACTAATTAATACATTGTCATGAAATGTTTTTAATCGGTTTTATGGCTTTCATTGGCCGGATCCAGTATCATGGTCCATTTAAGTGTGTGTGTGTGTGTTGTTAGTCCTCCAGTACAACGCAATACACTCAAAGATTACAATTTCATTCTGTTTTTTTTTCCGGTGGCGGGGAGGCGTCACCGTGGAAATGTGCACCCCTAGTACGTCTGCGGGAATATACTGAATGGCGACTGCAAAATGATGGCGAAATTAGATTTTATAGGTTTTGCAGCTGGAACGCAACGCTCATACATTCCTAATCTTAATAAAGTGAAAAGTCCTTAGATTACTATTTCTGGAAAACTATTAGAAAAATGCAACAATTATCTAAGTATATAAATATATATAATTATATATATGTATATATATATATATATATATATATATGTGCGTGCGTGTGTGTGTGTGCGTGCGTGTGCGTGCGTGCGGCGGCGCTTGTAGAATGGCTGTATTTTACAGAAGACTTGTTGAACATAGTATACACATGGCCTGTTTGTTGTTCAAAGGGACTAAACTGTCACGTGATTTGTATCACATCTCTTGTTTATTAAACCAAGCGGAAGTGCAGCTTCCTGCAGAGACTGATTGTTTCCATCTAGCGGACATTTTGACCCGTGTCCTGATCCGAGGTGATGTGATACGATCAGAACCCATTACGAGGATCAGGTGGACATCAAAGTAATCATCGGGCCTAATTATAATCATATGGTTATAAAGTGGAGTCGGATGCTATATCAATATTAGGCCGTTTACTTGATGTTTATAGACTTGTGATTCTTAATCTTATTTGATGAGTTCAGTTTAGAGACACATGCACTCGATAAAGGTTTCTTATAACCGAAACTAGTCGTGCTATTTTGAGCTGAGTGAAAATACTATAATTTCTGCTATTGTCGGAGGTATTAGAATTATTATCATAATATATATTATATGTACTGATATATATGCTTTGTTTCCAGTTATAGATGCGTTATATATGTACCAATGTTTTCTACTTAGGTAGTGGTCGTTTGGTTATAATTCTGTAAGAATTATAAACATCACGAAAACCTGAGCCCACGCCTTTATTATATGTAACATACAACACACACACACACACACAGAGGGAGAGAGAGAGACATTGTGTGTGTGTGCGCGCGCGTGTACGCGTAATAACACTTGCGGTAATGTATAACGCTTAGATGGTATAGCGGTGAAACCACTATTCTGCAAACCTCCAGATATGGGTTCCAATTTGACTCATACCTGCGTCTGTGGGAAGTTTCCGTAGGGCAGGGTCCTCGACCAAACGTCCCAGGTGTGACCTGTGCCGATGTTGAACAACTCAAATAAACCCAGCTTGTGGTAATATCACATTTAACGATATCAGATATAATCAGGATTTTACATATCAATAATACTAATTGGGCGCCTCCGTAGCCTAGCGGTAGCGTGTTGGATTACAGATCACTAACACATGTGTTCGAAACTCGGCGTCGGCATATCTGAGGGATGTTTTATCTTTGACATCGCTTCCATTACCTTTGGAGGGTCGCTCAGCCCATTCAGCCTACCATGTGCACAAAAGGTCGTAAAATATTAATCATCATCATTAAAAATGCTAGTTGATGAAGTGCAAACAATATATATATATATATATATATATATATACACACACACACCATTGCTTGTTTAGGTGTGTGTGTTTTATATTATCAAGAAAACAACCACAGTGAATTTTTTGATAGAATTGATTTGCTTACCTGTGTCACAATCTATCAGCGGATGATAGGGAGGGTCTAGAGATCAGACAACAGAACCTGCCTGGTCTCACGTCTCGGGCTTGACATGTGCCGAGGGTAGACAAAGCACCACCTCTACCACCCATCAACCCACCCACTTGCTCAACGTTTTACAATATTATATTTCGCTTGAACCAACCACTTTGCTGTAGAAGTTCTATATGTTCGTGAATGGCTATAGAGTACAAAGTCCTGAATTATAAAACAACCTACAGAGAAATAAAGATGTTGATGCCTTATGGCTTATTATCACGATTAACATTTTACCTGTAACATTGGGGGGGGGGGGTCATTTTTGGTAGGGGAGGGGGTGGGACTTCGGCCAGTCGTAATTATTTACGAGTGAGCATATTTTGAATGGATCGGTATATGATTTAATTAGACCACCTGTGGAACGATCCCAGAACCTAGTCAATAAACAGAGAGATGTAAAGATGACTCATATTTATATCCGTCCCTGTTTAGTGTAGCAACTGTCGGTTGATGATGTTTGGCAAACATTTATACCAGGAATTGGTTCAAGGCGCCATCCGTAGCTCACCAAAATGATTGACCGATTAATTGGCTCTATAAATAGCCGCCTCATTTTGTTGCCATGGCTTTTGTCTATAATACTCGTCCATACATTAGCAACCAGCCGCCAAACTGAGTGTTGTTGTTGTTGTTGTTGTCATATAGGAATAGGGCAGTTCAAGATACGTGAAGTATTCGTTGATGTGTTGGACCCGTGCCGAGCGTACACAAATCACTCACTCACTCCTTATTGTGGTTGGTGACTTCCGTGATCCAGTTCATAGCGGGTGGCTGCCTTATACGGTAGACCTCTCGGTTGTGGGCTCCAATTTCAGAGTTTCCTTTATTTGTATGATGTGACACCCTTCCCACTGACGTCCTTCCTTTAGACTGCATGGCCACGATGATGATGATTGATGTTTTACGGCCACTTCTCTGCACAAACGGTAGGCTAAATGGGCCGAGCGACGTCCAAAAGTAAAGAAGCGAAGTCAAAGATGAAACACCCTTCAGATATGCCCACGCCGAGATTCGAACTCAGGTGGTAGTGATCTGTGATCCAACGCGCTACCAGCTGGACCACGGAGGCGCCCACGTGACCGTTGCAAACAGCGGCGAGACTTAACAAAGCAATAGGCCAGCTGTACACTGCCATTTGCATGTTGTAGCTTTGTGATAAAGTAGCGGACAAAATGCGATATAACTTGGTTCAGATTCTCTGCTGTTCCATCACGTGTTCATTCCTCGACTTGGCC
Organism: Paralvinella palmiformis; assembly: GCA_025642065.1. Classification (NCBI taxonomy): domain Eukaryota; kingdom Metazoa; phylum Annelida; class Polychaeta; order Terebellida; family Alvinellidae; genus Paralvinella; species Paralvinella palmiformis. The sequence continues at coordinate 905,698 of JAODUP010000008.1, forward strand.
ATGTGTAGGAGTACCCAAATCAATATGGCGACTTGTAGTGAAATGTGTCTAGCTTTCGTTGAAGGCCAGAAATACTATGCTCTATCGGATGAGAAGTGTTCAACTTGTGATGGATGTAACTCCTACCAAAGTGGGATTGCTTAATGAAAAGTCATTATTGATGTTGTTCATATTAGTACCGAACAGATAACTGAAGATCCTCTAGAAATGCAGTTTGGCTTTGATTTGGATCGTTTACGAGTGCACAATTCGGCATTAGAATTCCCACGCAAGTGCAATACTTTTTAAATTTTTAAGATGCGTTGGAAATGTTGTATTTTGTGCGTTACCTGTTTAGGAAATGCGTAAACTTGGTTAGGCGTACACGATGTTTCTCGAAATTCTAGATGTTAACTTCACATTATTAATAAGGCATTGTTAAGATGTGATCCTACTCTCAGCTCACTAGTGACAACTATTTTGACACACTTCACTCAATTCATATTCAGCATATGACAAATATGGATAATTGTATTGATCTACTGTTTGATTAATATTTTTTCATTTCCTTCTGACCGTTGGTACCGTATATTTTGGTGGGTCTGTTAATACTTTAGTATCACAAGACGAAAAACGTGTGAGTACGACAAACAACGTAAGCAGTATCGCAGCAGACAAACATGCGGGTACTGCAAACGATCTGCCGTGTTAGCTTAGCTTTTACTTTCTTTTCCTCTCCAATAAATCAATTATTAATTGATTATTATTTTTTTTATCTTTTCATATGTTTATGGTATATTTCAGCACAGATATTTGTCAGCAGCCTCCAGTAGACGGCTCCGCGCCCTGCTATCTGTACCATTGTTGGCCATGTCGGCCATAGCGATATTCTATTTTTTTGCCGGCCAACAAGTGGGATATTGCTATTTCAGAAGATTAATTATCGAAGGTTGGTATTATATTTCAAGCTGTACCGATGGATGAATGGATGTTTGATTGTTTGCGGCCACTTTTTGCGCAAGGTAGGCTAAATGAGACCGAACGACCTCCAAAGGTAATGAGTCGACGTGAAAGATGAAACACCCTGCAGGCATGCCCACGCCGTTCAAGCTTTGCCGGAAGAAATCTAATGAAGGCTAGTTGCATTTGTTAGGCGTTGTAGTAGCTGATCCCTGGGAGATGCCTTTGATTCTGTAGCTCAGCTTACGATTATGTAGCTCAGCCTATGATTCTGTAGCTGATCTTATGATTTTGTAGTTCAGCTTTTGATTATGTAGCTCAGCTGATAGAAACGTCTCATTTGGCCGCTCTATGACACTCCGACAGCGCAGTTGTTAAAGCACTGCGGCGCCAACCTCCGGGTTGTGGGTTCAAATCCGGCTCATTCCTGTATTTGTGAGATTTGTTTCCTCATGGATTCATCCCTCGGCCATAATGTCCCACGTGTGACCAGTACTGGGGCCGAACGACGAGACCATTTAATCGAGTAGCTGTTTTAAAAAGAATCTTGTATTCAGTAGCTCAGCTGACAGAAAGAAGCTTCGCATTGCTTAGCTGTGATTGGCTAATTAAATTGACAGACGATCTTAATTGGCTGGTTTGGTTAATTAAATATATTATTGGATAAATGTGGTTCTGTGATGTTAAACTGTTCAATTGATATTACATAAAAATCGCCCAGTGATGGCTGACACATCCACAAACGAATTAGTTTATTGTTTTCGCGGTCACTGTCGTATTTCGATCTTCACGTTCACAACTTGTTTTTGCAGGCTTCCCGCAAGCAACAGTGTTGCTGGTCATTTCGTTGTACTGCTGCATCCAGGTCTCCATGGAAACCAGTCTGTGGGAGTCCTCTAAACAACATATCCAGTGATAACTATCTGTGAATCATTGAAAATGTGTGCACTCACTGTGTGTGCGCGTGTGTGTGTTTGCGTGTATATGCGTGCGTGCGTGCGTGAGTGAGTGTGTGTGTGTGCTGTAAGCATTTCAGCTCCAGTTGTCATATCTATATCAACGATTTTAATACTCTTACCACCAGGCAGTTGATAAATGCAGCTGTTAAATGGGTTACTACTGATTACAACTGTGATGTTAATTTTTTCCCCAGCTGATGATTTTATGCAGTTGGACACTTCATAGTTTACAGTAGGCTAATATCAAACAATGTTTAGGGGATGTTGTTCCGCTGTGCACATTTCCAGGACTGGTGTTAGATAAAACAGGCTCTAATTATATATATATATATATATATATATATATATATATATAAAACACAAATATATCAGTACAGGACTGTCTAACTCTTTTTGGTTTTGGTTCGCCGGACTGTACTTGGCATTTTGTCCAGTTTTCCATTATACCTTTAAGTCATACATTTCCTCATCTGATATTAGTTCGAGATTGTGTTATAAATGTGGCGCCGGGTAGCTATCAACTACAGTACCTGTGCTCCATTCAGAAATCTGAGAAAATAGTCGATGTAACAATCAGAAAATGTACTTACAATGTGGTCGGTATGAAATGATGAGAACTGAAGATATAGGAAGGTCAACATCCATCCTAATTATTACAGAGATGCTATTTATAGAAGTGTATATTATTATAATATGGCTTCATCAGTTACAGTGTGTAAATAAAAAATGGGAAAGAGAAAGGAATAAAAAAGGTTTCCATTTTAAATGTGTGTGTGTGTGTGTGTGTGTGTAATTAAGCCTATATATATATATATATATATATATATATATATATATACACGGTAAATGTATATTTCAATAAAAAAAACACATGACAACTAATATGAGATTTTAGTATGCCAGAAACCAGGCAGAAAGACGGATGTGGTGAACCTGATGTGTCATGTGACGGAGATTAGCTGACACAGATCTGGTTGTCAATAAGAGCCACCACCCTGACGTGAAGTAAGCTTAGTATAGTCAATGATTCTCTTTGTACTTCTTCGTCAGATCAATGATGTTACATATCAGACAGATATGTTAGCGCTGTCCTTTGTTTGTCGGCGTGATGTCTCTTCTCATTATGTGATGATGTTTTATTGAATATTTCTAAGGTACGTCACGGTGTACCGAATATTTTTGATTGTTTTGATTTGTTACTTCCGAAATAAAGTATCCAAAGTCTGTGCATCTTTAGACGATGGTGGTGTATTGTTAATCGTGTGTGTGTGTCTGTGTGTGTGTGTGCCTGTCGATTCAGACAATTCATTTTTTCGTACATGACAAATGCATCTCGCCATCGAAAAACGGAAGTACGCACGTACAAGAAACGGAAAACTAAAATATTATGCTTCATGTTACTTCGCCATTCTATATGATCTATAGACTTTGCCCAACGATTGATTATGTAGCCTCGGGGATCGAAGTATATATGACTTGTGTCTATATTAATACAAAACTAGCCGCTGCCATCAGTCGGAGAATAATGGTATCCAGCCGAAGGTAAGCGGTGTTACATTACCTTTCATCATTCTAAGCATCCTCGGTTCACCTTAATAAATGGCGACTGCTCGTAACGGGTGACGCTTATAATATCGCTCTGATGTCTCTTTCGACCTAAATATTACCCCCCCCCCCCACTCACTCCCCTGATACTCCTATCCCGATATCTGTCTGACTTTTCTATCTCCAACAAATAGTCACCAAATGTCGAATGTTATCTCCCCGACTATCCGCGGCGTTACCTGTAGCTCGTTATTGCGCAAGTGAAACGTGTATATTAAAAAGGAAGCCGTTGAACTTATGATGATGATGATCATCATCATCATGATGATAATAAGAGCCATGTGTCTGGCATTATTATTAAAGCAGGTGGACATGAAATCAGGTGGCGTCCAATTATGCGGCAATAATTTTGTCAGTTTTAAAATACGAGAGAGAGAGAAAGAGATCTTTCTTTCAGCTTCTCTCCACAAATTAGAGATCTAGATAAAAAAGATTATCGACCACCATCTTCTCTCCGTTAATAAGTTAAAGACAATCTGGGTCATCCCGTCATTTAACATTCGGCTCGCTAATAATAATAATAATAAATGTAGAAATCTTATGACGTAATACGTTCATCTACATCTCTCGCTCTGAGAGATGGATTTCTCTCTCAATACGTTGATGAATTGGTGGACTAGTACTTTGTCGGGTAATTATTGTCGAATGACCTTTCTTCGTCCTTCCACAGACGATAAGGATCACTTCAGATATCGACGGTAAAGTTTAGTCAATTAGTGTCGTTATTATATTTGTTCAGGAAAACGTTAGGTGGTCAAATGTCGTTAAAACAACAAACAAAATCCCTGTTTGTGTTTCCGCGAATATTTTTGGTTTGAATATGGGGGTGGTTTTTCTTCTCCTTCTACATCAGGCAATCGCTTAATCCAAATTATCGGATATTTGTAGTAAAGAGTTAACACACCAATGATGCGATTTATCTCCGAATTTGTTAGGAGCTTTCTTTCTTGACAGACAGTCTTACTGGGTTGGGTTTTTTCCAATCGGCACTATCATTTTAGAGATACATTACTATCATTAGAGATGAACTATATTTTGCTGTTTTAAGGATGATGATGATGATGATGATTGATGTTTTGCGGCCACTTTTGTGCACTAGGTAGGCTAAATGGGCCGAGCGACCTCCAAAGTCGATGAGACGAAGTGAAAGACGAAACAACCTTTAGATATGCCCACGCCGGGATTCGAACACGGGTGGTAGTGATCTGTGGTCCAGCACGCTACCGCTAGACCACGGAGGTGCCCCCTGCTGTATTAAGGAAAACACACACACAAACATATATATATATATATATATATATTTTTGTGTGTGTGTGTGTGGAAACGAGAATGTGCCCTCCACTTCGTTGAGATATTTTTATAATCGAATTAACTGCTTAATTCTTGTAATCCTTATGCTAAATATATCGCATTGGATTATATTATGTTAATAGTTATCTATAACGTATTATATCTGTGGCGTGGCGTGTCCAAGTCGACCTCTATACAGCTTTATCTAGTCTACCAGCTCGTCTATGATCTATACGAAATCGTCGACCGTGTATTATAACTAATGTATAAAGTAGCTCGAGACGTATTGACAACAATAAACGTTCCTCGTCGCCATTATATAACCAGCAACAGACGCCATTTATTGTGTTTTATTTGCTTTTCTGTCCGATGTATTCCTCATCCCATTAAATTGTTGATGGACTGAGGTGTATCATCATCATCATCGTCGTCGTCGTCATGTCTACTTTATCGTTCTTCACTCGTTCATCCATCAATGGCATTAGCTATCGATTTAGGCTTATTGAAGTGATCGTGACCTTTTGAACTTCGATATAATTATGAAATATTATCAGCTACTTGATAGTTAGACATCCCGATCTTAAGAACCTAACAACGAAATCGTTTTGTTACAATTGTTGTTATTGTTGTTGTTGTTGTTATTGTTGTTGTATTTCTCTCTTAACTTCACTTATTTATTTGCTTAGAACTTATATCTTTAGTGACTGAAACAGTTTGTGGTGTGGACCGAAAGGTGAAGAATTCCCCGAAGTGGAATTAATTGTTCATTTTGAGGGGTTCCCTCAATAAGGCGAGACATACTCTATTCCATTCTGTTATAAACAATTCTGGTCGGTTTTATTTAATTGTTTTCAATTTTAGCCTCGAGCTAGAACGAACAAATTAATTATTCACTTTGTCCCACTCGGTAATAATTCGCCTACACCTATTCTACATCATGCCCCGTCCTTTGTAAACTTACTGGCTCGGGATACAGAGACAGAGAGAGAGAGAGAGAGAGAGAGAGACGTGTAGAACTCGTAACTTCACCCCCCCCCCCCCCAGCAAGCCGTACGGAATACCTCCTCGGCTGTTTGTTTTTTTAGCTCCTCCATTTCTAATTAACCAAATATCGTCCGTACAGCAGACTAGCTGGCATCGACACCAATCGATTTCGCTGGTTAAGTGAATTACTTTACCAGGGATGTGACGTCGCTTATGCGAGGCGGTTAGACGCGTCGTCATGTCGCCCTTTCTCCATCCCCCCCTCTCTCTCCATCCCATTCCATCCCTCTCTCTCTATCTCTCTCTCTCTCTCTCTCTCTCTCTCTCTCTCTCGAGACATAACACAATATATGTCGTGGGTAATAAAACCTGAATGCATCATGTTATTCCGCCATAATGTCAAAAGCGAACACTCCCCGTGGACCGTGATAAATAGCGTTTTAAAGCAATAAACCCGTCCATCTATTGCCCAATAATTGGCTTCCGTTCGACGCGTGTACCCGTACTTGGTTAATTAACAAATTGAGTCCTTCTCTCGCTTCCTCGCCAAAACTATTAGCCGATTGCCGATGCTGATTCACGGACACGTCGACTACGACGGATCGCGTCCGCCGCATGTCTCCCCTGTCCGTCGAATATCCATTGTTACGAAACACAATTGAGATCGGCGTACGTGATGCGCCCACTTAACCCCACCCTTCCCCTCCCCGGTTCTGATGAGGGATCGGCTGGCTCGCCTGTGGTATCCTTGTTTCAGCGGCCGGTTGTCGAACAAAGCCGGCGACAGCGATTCTTCAGAAACAAAAGACAACGGCATGGAATTATTGAAGATGAACACGGCACGCTAGATGGCAATGGGGGAAAGGGAGATGGGGGAGGGGTTGTTCTTCGCCGTAGATCACGTGAGTGTTATATCAGGTCGTGGAACTGTACCCTCCCTTCGGCGATTGTTTCTGACCATGGTTCCCTCAGAAAAGGACTTTTACAGGACCAAATTACCATTTTGCAGGACAAAGTATACAATATTTAAAGGTAATAAATCAAGATAACTGCGAACAAGCATATCCTATTTATTTAATGTATGATCGATTATTGACATTTTTAGGGTACAGCCTCCTCCTCCTCACCCCATCTAGCTGTTTGATCCACCCACTTTTATTAAAATTTTGACTGACATGGGATATCACGACTATATACCGGTACTTTTTTCTTCTACAAGCATAATATTTATTTGTTCAAAGTGGATTTTGTTTTCACAGGCAATATTGTTTCCAGGACATTTCCTGATTTTGTAAAATTCAAGGACATTTCCAGGACCTGGTAAATGAATTTGTTATTTTCAAGGTTTTCCAGAACGCGTGGGAACCCAGTTCTGAAGGATATTTACATCGATGTACGTATTTGATGTACACATCGAATACGATTACGATATATTTATTTCAGCAAGCATTTGCATAATAATATAATATAATTAAGAATACATCTGAGCATAAATTATATACCGGTACTTGCCGAGTTGTCACATAGCCCCTCCCTTGTTGTTCGTGGCGAATGGCAGAGTCCCTGTGGTTCCCCAAGACAGGAGGAGCTATGACACCAAAAAAAAACTAAACAAAACACACCACAGCTGCAGAAATAGTGGGAAGCGTGACACCCCCCAATACAAATATTAATAAGTCTCTTTTTAAACTGATAACTAAATGATGTTCGCATTTGATGTACACATTTATTATGTTTAATAAACTACAGGTGATGATTACGATTGATGTTTTATGGCCACCTTTGTGCACATGTTAGGCTAACTGGGCCGAGCGACCTCCAAAGGTAATGGAAGCGAAGTCAAATATGAAACCCCCTCCAGATATCCCCACGCCGAGATTCGAACTCGGGTGGTAGTGATCTGTGAACCCACGCCTTTAATTTTAAATTTCAATTCATTCCAACAAATCGATGTTAGTTTTATGCCGTGATACGTTTCATCAACATTTCTGTTCTTGTTACTAACGACCTTGAGGTGTTTTCTCGTTTATAGCCTTCTGAAGTATGGATCCGTATAATCTGGTGACGTCATCGACTGCCCGGGGAGGATCGCACTGTTTTTAGTTACTCGTTAACAATATACAGTCGACGAAGCCTCCCAATTCTCTTTGTATCACTTTCTATTTATCTATCTATCTACCTATACGAACATAAATATTTCATTTATGACTGACCGTGAACATTAAGAACGAGTAGCCGAGTTCAGAATGATCCCGTCAAATTCTGCCCCATCTAATCGATTAAACCGAACATTTTCCTCTCCTCGGTCCAGCGTTCTCCACCACAGAGACATAACAGTATCATATCATTTATTCATATTTAATGACGCAAATTCAACAACAAATAATTGCGTTACCTTCGTCAGAACGACGTACACACCATATTTTATTCCAGCCTAAGTTAACTTAATCAAGACGATTAAGTCTCGTCTCGTCACCCGGAGCGTTCACAGAGGGCACCCTAATCGCGGACAAAACGGAGCAAACAAACAAACGGATCGACTGATACTTCAAAACTGTCCAGTAATGGAAAATGTCACATTGATCAAAGGGCTTATCATCTTGACCGCACCTACAAATCACTCGCTAAATGTGTGTGTGTGTGTGTGTGTGTGTATGTGTGTGTGTGTGTGTGTGTGACGTAAATGTGCATGTGGTTGTATTTAGTCGGTTTGTGCTGAAAGCTTTATGATTAATCACGTTCGTGCGTACGATGTCCTGGCTTTGGTCATTAGTCGGTGTGCCGCCGTCTCTAATCAACGGCCGACACAGGTAAGTGACTTCGGCATGCAACGTTAACGCGGAGACCTTAGACCGGGCCTGTGTATGTGTGTGTGTGTGTGTGTGTTATGTGGATCAGCTCAGGTTCTGGTAAGCCAATACTTCAACGCACTACCGATAATTAATAAGCAGGCCATGAAACCGAAGGCGTGGCGATAATGGAAGAGGTGGGACGCGTGACGAACGACGGTGGTGTGGTATTTGTCCGAGTACGTATTGTGGCGCGGCCATACTGATGATTGGTTCGACGTCCGCGTGTTTTTGTTTGTTTGTTTGTGTGTGTGTGTGTGTGTGTGTTGCGTGCGCTCGCACATCTCGCGGTCTACGCCAACAGAATAAAGTTGACATAAATCGACAATAAAGGAATAATCTCTCTCTCCCATCAATATGAAGTCATCGTATCCTTGAATCGGTCTTCCCGTGAATAGTCCAGTTGATGTATTTACGATTTTCGATTCTCTCTGCCAACACGCTACACTCTTCTGCAACAAATATCACGCGCACACGCACGCGCATATATCACTCTATTTGACTTGCAGATCGGCCAATATTTAGATAGTTTCCTATTTAGGTCACCAGTGCTAAAACTTTATTTACATTTTTGTTGTTGAAATCAACGTCACATTAGAAATATAATAGTCTACAATGTCTTGTGAAACAATAGTTGTTGGTTTAAAAAAACTACCTGTTTACTATACTTCCGGAGTTAATTAGTTTAATGATAAAGTTGATCTTATCAGTATGTAAAATCATGTTAAGTCCAGTTCGTGTTCAGCGCAAAGTTGTACTAAAATGAACTTTTAGGAACCAGTAAACACGACCTCACCCAGGTTCGTTGAAGATAAACTTCCCTATAAAAATATCGGAATGACGCTGAAGAATCCATGACTGCATTAACGTTACCTTGACTTGTCTTCAGCGTGTCATATACACGTACTAGACTATCCATTAGATCAACCGACGTGAAGCTTTATTTTAGTGGCGGCACCTAGTGTGTCTTAATTATTAACACGAAAACTGGCATTTTCCTTTGGAACACCATAATAATCCGTTTGTTTAAGTCAATTTGTTTAATTATCAGACGAAACAATATATTGCGTCGATATTACTTCAACAATACTGGGGTGTAGATCAGTTTAAATTGACAGACAATGCGAATAAGATATCACATTAGCAGATGTTGGCTTTCAGTAGAACTGGATCGATACTGAGAAAACGTCGTATGATGTTCTTAAACTTCACCCCCTTTTGAACCTGCTCTATGAAACTATAACTCATGTCATATGTTTCATTCGGAAGAGTCCCCTGGAAATTAACCTCGATAAGGGGACCTAGATAAATAAAGATTGTTTACTGTAACCATGTCATCATCATCATCATCAACGTTAATATCATTATTATCACCGCATTAAGTATGTTACCTTTAATGAGGCCTATGTTTGATTAGTTTCGTCTATATTTTAATGGACATTAATATCTGTATAAATTAAGTTTTAAATAGCTCTACACTTGTATAGTACTTATGCCATAACAAGTGGAGAAATACGATTTCAGACATCGCTAGTAAGTGAAGGATTGTTAATGGGTTGGGTGTTTTTTGTTGTTTTTTGCGATATACATTATCCTCAGATTGGAATGAGGATTCTACACATTAATGACAGAATGATCTCTATCCAATTAGTACTATCCAGTGTTGATAATTATGAGCAGTACATTCCTACCGTTATTCATGGATTGTTTGTTGTTACGTTTACTGATTAACAAAACTAGTTCGTGGTGTGGATTACATCGATTACTGTTAGTAAGAGTACTAACATATGTCCTCATTGGTCTTACTGAGACCACGAAGCTAAAAACAATGTATAGATTCCCCAGACCTAATCGGTGTCTGAAGTCCTTAGGTCAGGAATTCTGGACTTGGATAACAAACAACGTATACAGAAATGATGACCTTTAGTCATCTGAATGCAATAAGATTGGCATCATATAGAGATGGTAAATTTGCTCGTTGGAATAGGATGTTCATTCGGTTATTGTGTTTATACAGTTCACTTGGTCATAATCTTTATTCCATTATTGTGTTAAACAGTTTAGTTAGTCATTGGAAAATAATGTTCTTTCCATTATAGTCATATTTAATTCAACTGGTTATTAGGATATAATGTGCGTGCGTGCGTGCGTGCGTGCGTGCGTGTGTGTTATATGTTCATTTGGTCATTGGGATATGATATTCATTTGGTCAGTGTAATAAAGCGTTATTTTGGTCAATGTTGTCAAAGGTATTTGATAAAGTTGTTGGTTAGCTTCTAAAAAATCACTTGAGTACTCACAGATTACATGATAATCTTCATTCCGCTTACCGTATAGGTCAATCTACTGAGACTGCGCTCCTGAAGGTCCATTGCCGAAGCATTATATAACAAATGTGTGCCAGCACTAGTCTTGCTTGACTCGTCTAGTGCTTTTGATATCATTGATCTTACACTCCTACAAAGACATCTCGAATACTCTTTTCGGGTGACCAGAAGTGTTCTATCCTGGATACATTCCTACTGGGGGGCGACACATATAAGTGTATTGCTATAGGAATGAGCACTTTAGAAGGTAACTGTCTGAATTTTGGTTATAGGTATTGGGACCACGTAAGTACTGTTTGTATTCAAAAACCAATTGATGGGCTATATAATTGACGTAATTTACTCTTTCATTTGTATGCAGACGTTACCCAAGTTTATTCGGCTATAATGCCAAACGAAACATGATTAGACATCTCAAAGAAACTAGAAACTTGTTTGGCTGATCTCAATGCTTGGATGAGTGTAAAATATGCTTATGTTGAACTAGTAAAAAGACAGAGCTTATCTTCAGTTCACAGTCAGTGAAATACTTCTCTGGTCATAGAGAGGCAGGTAAGTGCAATAACAAAAGCCAAATAGTAACCAATTCGTAATATCGGTTATATCAGGCAGTATATCACAAGAGATGCTTACTAAATACTGGCACATACCATTCTTAATGGCTTGGTTTGATCATGGTATTGCGATATTCATTCGGTGACTTGTTTCCTTCGATCATTCATTAAGTTACAATTTTCATTCAGTCACCGTGTTGTAGATTTCGTCACCGTGATGTGAGATTCGTTTCATGTCTCTGTTATTAAGTTCATCTGGTCGCTGGGGTAATTCAGTCACCGCATTGCGGGCTACGTTCGGTGATTGAAATTCATTCGGTCACTGTTTCATAGAATGTTCTATGTGCTAGTATCGTAGTGAATCTGTCAAAATTTGACAGATTCCATTAAAAAGGCGAACCAGCTAGAGACTTTTAGACCGTGATCTTTCGACACGGTCTGAAAACATCTCCATCTACCTCAAAACATTGGCCGCAAAATAATATTTTATTTTGAAATTCTTCACCGTCTGTGTAAATGGGTGCAAGTTTGTTTTCTTCTTCATTTCGAGCCGAGTTCGGTAACTACACTACAGACGGTGATATCGATCGTTGGTTCGCGAACGTTCGCTTAGGATTCGGTCTCGACTAATTCACGCCTCAGCCGAGACCAATCCAGAAATCGGAAGCTGGTTATGGACTGGTCGGCTTAACTCCGCCGGAAATGGATCCGCGGAATATGACCGTGGACGACCGGGATCTAGAAGACACCAATCTTCCCAGCGGATGCGGCACTGGAACCGACAGCAGCGTAAACAAAATATCATGACGAGTACAGTAGAACAGTCAAAGCGACTATTGAGTAACCTTAATCCAGGATCGTCGGCAGTCTTAGCGTATTGTTCTTCTCCCAGACATCTCCTCGTTTAAAGATGATCAATTAACAATAACGATTTCTGTTAGCAACGACGACATCCACGTCGCCGGAATAATCCCGGAGTCGGAGGAGAGAAATTCGATCTGTGGGGGGGGGGGGTGGAGAGATGGGCGATGATGACGCGGGGCCGAACCCGAAGCATCATCACTGTCACTCCGGCCGAAGGTCACGAATTTTGTTGGCCCACCATTGCGGAAACGTAATTAGCCATTGACGGATGACCATATAATAGTCGTCGTCGAAGGCTCGGCCGTGGACCTGGTAAACAATGGCCCGTTTTGGCGTTGACCGTTTTCACGGTAAAAACAGATAACATCTCGGACAGAAACAATAGAGCCACTCTGACGGCAGCCAGTCTGTTTGTCTGTCTGTCTGTTGTTGTTGTTGTTGTTGGTAATCGGAACTTTTTCAAAGGGACTTCGATGTTCTGTTCGAGGCGTGACGGAAGCCGAATTCGAACAATGTTGAACCTGTTCGTTGGTACTCGCTGGCTATTTAAATTGTTATCCCACATTTCACTTATATCCCACTTATCTGTGCTCCGTTATCGGTGGGAAAGATCCGGCGCGCCGATTGAACCGTTTCCGTCGTGTTGATGGTTCGTAAAAAATGAAACATTCTCCAATATTTTGTATCAATCTTCCCATCTGACTGACGTACGTGTACCACTCTAGTCTTATTATATTACAATGCCATGACTGCCTGTCAACGGGCAGTAGCAAACAAACAAATCCCCAAAAGGGAAGCGTTAAAAGGAAAATTATTTTCGAAAAACATGGCTGTTGTAAATCATTTTTCAATAGCTCCAGTTTAGTAAAAAGGTCAATAGGCCTAACATAAGTAAGTAATTAAATCGATTTTTTAACCTATTAATTTAATGAACTAATGCTATTTTGTTGGTGTTCATTCATCAATGCGCATATTAATTATCCTAATTTTGATTTAGGAAAAAGTTGGCAATGATGCGAGTTCATTTATCGATGATAACCATAAAGCAGGTGTTTGCTGCTATTATACAAATCGGAAGGCGATGCTGTTAAATCGGTTTTATTTTTAAGTAACATATATAAATGAGGCAAAGATATCGCGTATCAATAACTTTGCAGGATCAGTGCATCAAGTAGTCAATAATAACAATGTATTACCTGTGCTAACTTGCACACATACGACACGCACGTCGAACCAAGCGTCTGTTCGGCGAGAAAACACGCTCACAAACCGCACAGAAGCGACCAATTTGTTAATTATATCTACGGTGATCTATAGGTAACCATAAAGTGTTAATATAACACTCATAATAGTAATTCAAATATTTACGGTATCAGAAGAATCAATTAGATAATTGTTTTATCAGTTATAAAATGCTAGCAGAAAAAAAATGGAAACATTTGGAAACTTTTAGTACTCACATATCATTTCATATTTTTTTTAATTATTGGCAATCCTAGAACAAAAACACATATCAATCCATAAGGAAAAAAAACAACGAGCTCATTGGACGTAAAATAGATTGGATTAGTTTCATATTTACAATAGAATCATATATCCTGGCCTGTTTGTTGTTTGTTTGGTTTTTCTATCAGAATCAGTCCTGGGTGAGGTTCCATCATACGACCATCGCATTAAATTGTTTTCATGGTCTGCGCAAGATGGACGAACGCAGCGGAGAGAAGAACACAAACGACATGTCTTGTGTTTCAGGATCGCAAACGAGATTATTTGTTATCTTGTTCGAATACTGATTTTCACTCCAGAATAAAATGCAAATCACCTAAAAGAAACAAAAATAGAACGTGTAAGCAACAGGGTGCTCGTGCTCGGGCTAATTGTATCGCGACGCCGGCTACCATCTCGTCCTTTGAGTTTCCTAACTACAACCTTGACATTTGAAGGGATGTCTCAAAAGGCATCTGATGTGGATTGTATTTAGTACGTCATCTAATGCAGTCATACGCAGGCGGATGAAGGATGGATAATTAAATAATAAAATAACAAATACAGACTGGTTCAACAGACAAACAATTGACAGCCGCATTGGATACGTGTAGGCATTGTCTCGGTTTAAAATAGCGATTCAACGAATTATGGTAGCAACAAGCGATCGTAATTTGAAACGAACGAGTGATTATTCTCCACCTTAAACAGTATACCGTCCTGTATCTGGATTTCTGCGGTTCCTGCTTTGTTAGAGATCGATTAGTTCGAAAAATGCCCGTAGATTGGGTATATTGCTCATGGTGATGGGGTTACTATTGGCAACGTGATAAATATTGTGGAAGGTGTAAAGGTAAAGGAAGGTGGAAGGTGTATGTTATCTAAACACGGTACCACGGCAATAAGAATTACGCAAACAATGAAAGACAATACCTAGCGAATGAAAATGATATCGAGCTGTACTGGGTTTAATTGGAACAAGCCGAAATTCTAGAAGGTAACGGATTCCTTGGCTAATTTAGATAGACTGAGAACGTTCTTGCTCCAATCATCAAAGAATCTAATTACTGTATCACTGAGTGGACATAGGATCATAACACAGAGTGGAGTTATTTATCAGTTAGCGGCCAATCAACGGAACTATCGTAACAACACGAACGTGCCGTATTTCCTAGTTGGACACGACTATCTGCTGTCAGTCGGAGCTTCGTTTGAGCTGCTGTTGGTGTTGTTGTTGTTGCGATGATGATGATGGTGATGATGATGATGACGACGATGATGGTAATGATGATTCGAGAAACCGAAGACGGCGGCGGCGGCGACGACAGGTGAGAATCGAGCTAAAGATGAAGTGGCGCCGTTGAGAGGTAGGCCGGCCCCCAGTCAGCGAAGATAGAGACAGCGTACCGAGTCGTGGCTGACAATGGCAAACCAATCTGAGAAGGAACAACGTCAACGATCTTATAGATTGGCTGATGTACGGCGGCCAACGAACTCCGCCGGCTATTTTCTATGTTTACAGCGGTTAGGTATCAACTCTCGCCTCATCGTGGCTCATGACACATCCATCTATTGACGGCTTTGGTCTTGTTAAATCACCCCCTTCTAAATGCGGCCATTGTCGAATGAAGTTCTTCGACCTACATAACAACGGACCATTTCGTCTCCTTAACTTCGCTGACCTATATTGCGGCTCTTCCAACAGATAGCCTGCCTATCTCTACCATATAGCCTCGCAGCTAGTCGGGGCACGTCGCTCATTTGACTAAAATTCTGCTATTTGTTGAAAACGAGCGGCGTACGCGACAATGTTACATTAGTCTAATACGTACGAATCAGACAGAAAAATGCTTTATGTCTTATCACAGCCTAGCATCGTCACTGAACTCATACCGGGAAATGACAAACAAATGTACGAACCATCTGACACGCCTCAGAAGCTCAGACCAACATAAGCACATACACGTACAGAAAACATATCATAGGCATAGGACATGAGTATAGGACTGTAGAGTATTAATTTACATAAGGAGATATTTCGTAGAAATAGGCTCTACCATATATATATATATATATATATATATATATATATGATAGTGTCCCATCTGTCATCTCCAGTCTGCTACATCAGTACTATAAGGCCACTTGGTACGCCGTGATCAAGTGCTTCCTAAACAAATCCGGAATGATCCCGAATGTCGTTGTGAAGTGTTCATTGTGCTGGAGCGGCGAGAAGCGGGAACACATCGTGGCCTGCGTGTTAACTAGCCTACTGCGGCCTATTTGTGGGCTACCTGCAACGAAACGGCTGCTGACCACAGTAGTACCTCGTCGACAAACGACGGAATCCCGCCGTGTCGGCCATTTTCTTAAGCGACATTGGGCGTGTACGCGTACGATACGGAAACTAGATTGAGTCCGTCTATAAAATATCAAGATCTTTATCTTTGACGTGTTTTTTGTCGTCTTCGTCCATGTCCGTTGGCGCGATTTTCTTCTTCGAATGTGGTTTTCGCCGTTTAGCACTTCCTTTACCAGACGAAGACGACGAGCCGCGACCACTACCGGCCGCCGATCCCGGGCGCGAATCCGACGAATCTAGCGGCGAACCCGATCGGGACCCCGATCCAGAAGAAGTCGTCGTGGGCTGAGCTCCGGATTGCTGGGTAGGCTTGGACCGCGCTTCCGGCACCCTTTGCGTGCCGACCGCCAAATGCTCGCCGGTAGCCACGTGACCTTTCTGATGAAGCGGATGACTGAGATGATGATGATGGTGCGGCGACGACGGCTGAGAATCCTTCGGCGATGTCACGATGCTATTACTTCCGGTGCTCGTGTTACAGCTGCTGCCCTCCAGCGGCGAAGATTGGCCGTGCGAGCTCAGCGAAGACGGCGTGTGCGAGGGAAATGGCGACGACTGGGGGCTGAAAAGTTTGAGAATGTCGCCGATGTGCAGGTCGATTTTGGTCATTTTCTGACTGAGCATTTCGATTTCTTCCTTGATTTCGAGCTTGATGTCGTAGAGCGACGAAATGAGCTGCTGCTCTTGGGCCGAGAGCGTCGTGCTGCCAGCGACCGAGCAGACGATATCTCTTTGGGTCAGTGGCGCCTCATCGTTGTTCGGTTTCAGCTTAGAGCCGCCGCCTCCACCGTCACCTTTGGCCCCGTCATCCTCGTCCAGTTCCTGGATCGTGGCCGGTTCCGGTCTGCCCATCAACTTGCCCCATTTCGAGGTCGGTTTCGGTGTGCCGGAAGACTTGGCCAGCGGCTGGAGCGTGATACTTTGCGGTTTGCTGAGCATACCATTCGCCCTTTTCGCCGTCGTCTCTCCCTGTGCACCGCCGCTGAGGGACGGGACCGCCCCGCCGCTGGCCGCCGTAGCGCTGCCCGTCCCGGCAAGGAACTTACCCCACTTCGTGGCAGCTGCCGCCTTGTTGTTGTTCAACTTCTCGGTGACGTTAATCATCTTGGTACCGCCGCCGCCGCCCACCGTATTCACGTTCACCGAGTTCTCGTTGACGTTATTCGGCGTGATGACGTCACCCTTTTCGACGTCCGGCCCGTTGATGTTGTTGGCCGTAGTCGACTTCGTTTCGGAGAACTTCTTAAAGCGCGATATCAACTTCCGAACGGGATGATCCTGAGACAGGTCCAACGGCGGATCGTTCTTACGCTTCTCGGCCAGTTCTTTCTCCCGCTTCACGTCGGCCACCTTACGGAATATGAGCTGACAGAGAGAAACAAAACATCATGTTTAATTGATAGGAAATATATTAAATATTAAATATGGGTGAAGGGGGAGAAGTTAGAGAATTGTCGCGAAAACAGTACTTATTTTTTATGTATGTAATATCAATATATAAAATCAACCTGCATGCACGTGTGTGTTTGGGTATATATATATATATATATATATATATATATATATATATATATATTTATATTTACCCAAACATATATATATATATATATATATATATATTTTTAAAAGCTCGTTACGCCCTGACTTTAAAGCTTGCTCATATGGAGAGCTACTTTCGGCATGTATAACTATGGATTTAGAATAATAAGTAAAAAATATTTAAATTAGTAAGCATCATAGTCCCAATCATATTCTCAACCAATGCCGCATTCACTGCCGTTTAAGACTCTTTGTCTGACTTTTTTGGGAACACAGACAAACAGACGAACAAACACACATTCGCTTTTATTTATAAATATAAGCTTCGATCATATGGCAGATAAGCGTGTGGGCGAAGAAGGTTTTTTTTAAATAATAAATTGAACGGTTATGCTTTCATTTAATATAGTTTCCCAGATTAACTATTATTAATGCAGGATGGCGTCGGGATACGGAAGCCGTATGTTTTCTGATATTGTGTCGTACATCCGAGACTTAATACAGTCGGTTAGCGGTAAGCCGAGCCCCAAGTCCTATATCAGCTGGCAATGTTATCGCGACGACGATAAATCGATAGATGGCGCCCGTGGCAAATCTATCTATTAATGGCCGAATTAGATAAGGCCGGCGCGGATAACCTTTATGTCTCAGGTAGCTCCGCTAGAGAGACGCGTAAATCTCGGCCGGCCACGGTAATCACTTCAGTGAATAACGGTGAGAAATGCCGAATAACATGAGCATAACAACCGAAATGTTTACAATCCAAGAGGCATCTGGCTAATTTCTGTCCAAGATTCACTGTAAGATTGGAAATAATGATTATCAATAAAAAGTCAACGGCATGTGACAATAAATGCGCCTAATTAAGATTAATAACAGGTGGCAAATGATAATTTATTAGAATTATTTGCTAGCTGGCACCAGTAATACCCGACACTCTGGTATGAACGTTTACCAAGAGGTTTACGGACAAGAATCAAATATTAAGTCCTAGGGACTCTTTTGTTTTCTGACGGATAACAAAGAACAATTTCTCACGATGCTTCACCAATGATAACAGCTAATAACTGGTAATCATATTAATATACGATATCAATATTATCCGACAGACGATAGAGAAAAATTTCGAATATTCCGTTATCGACATTTAGCGATAAGACCCGAATAACGATTTCTTATTTACGCTTAGTCAAAGGTGGCAAATAGTAATTCCCATCATCGATGTCACGTGATGGCATTTCAGGAAGTCTCCCGAACAAATTGCAATAATTTAATATTCCAATCGACCAGTTTGCCTTACCCGGTGTCTGACGTTGTAGGTTAGCGTCAGATTTCTTGCGAACGAATTGGCGAAAGCCTGGTAGAAGTCGAGTACCTCCAGTAAGGCATCACGTTTGATGATATGGAGATCGCAGTAGGTCAAAGCTCGGACGTTGGCCGTGGCCTGGCCAACGGTGGGCTCCTTCCAGAATAGATCACCGAATACGTCACCTTTACCTAAAGGTAAAACACCAACAACGACAATATTAGGGACAAATGTCAGTTAACGGGCTAAAGTCAGATGGAAATGAAACAACCACGGTGTGTACAGTGAACCATTACACGCGCGTACGCCGATAAGCAAGCACACACACACACACATATATATACGCGCGCGCGCATAACTGCACAGACATAAAGATAAATACGGGAAATAAAATGTCAAGAGGGTGTACGACTGAATTTATGGCAACGTATTAAGTACAAAATACTATTGTTATAAATATCTCTTAATAACTTTTTATCTATAATTTTCAGCAGACTGAGCGCGACCATTAATAATGTTTGTAAAATATTTCGTAAATAATGAACACGTGCAGTAAAACAAACTCCAGCAGTGTCGCCATCTGGGTGAAGACTAATGTCAGCGATGAACGAGATCTTGCGAGTGGAGGATTGTAATGTTAGTGTGATTGGTCTTAGCATTCATATAGTGAACAATGAGTTCAGTGCACGAACTGCTTGGAACCATATCTTCAAATATTAAGCCCTCTTTTGGGGACTACTTTAATTACTCATTTAGTTTTGGCGCCATTAAGCCGCCTTCAATCGTTTTTCCCGACCCGGTATGGGCCCAATTGGTAGGGCCGATGGTCACGCAGACCACTACACTGGGGATCAAGTCGCAGCTGGGCTACGCCTGAAGGGTGTTTCATCTTTCAGTTCGCCTCATGACCACAACAGGTCGCTCTGCCCATTCAGCCTACCGCAAAAGTGGCCGTAAAAGAGCAATATTTGCATGTGCATTTATCACCGGGTTCTATGCACAATAAACAAACGATAACAAAGAAACTCCGTAGAGACGAGTCCAGCTATGTGATGGCGAATGTTTAGATGATGAAGATCGTATATGGAGCGCTGCTGCTTTTTGGCCATTTCGCGAAGACCGCGCCCGGAAATACGTACACCTTGATGGCCATCGATCGGTTTTTCTATTCAGCGAAGATCGCAACGACGTCGAAGGGACGTCATTCTCAATGGTGCCGGTACCGCGATACTAGCACGTGATCCATCAGTGTCTCTATCGAGAAGAAGCCCATTTAAATGTGGCGCCGAATCGGCGCTCCGCTCACCGACCATCACGCAACTGTTAACCTTGACACCGACTCCCGGTACCAGGAAGTACAGTGCCGCCGCCTCCCCCATCATCGGGACATTATCAATATCGGAAGGTTGACGAAGGTCGTGAGTAACCGAGATAACAGACCGAGAGTGTCGGTCATTGTTCCCGAATCATCCCGGACTTTAGTTATTTATCAACGACAGCTTGCCATCAAAATGGAGGCGTTTCATGCCGCTTCCTGTGGGCCGTATGACGGATAATTAGGTTGGGCCCACTAACAGTGGGCTGCGGCTGTCTCCGACAATCGACGTGCGGAGGAACTTCAGTAAACGAGGAACTTATGGGGACAATAAGCGTCAAAGGCCTTAGAGAGGTCCATGAGGACAGGATGTCGGCGCCGATCAATATCGTCGTATACTGAGCATTATCTCGTCAACGATATATTGCTATTCATTGCTAATACGATATCCTAATGAATAGGTCATATCATGTAATTGTTGTTTTATTACCTGAGCCAGTGCTCTTTAAATGGCATAAATATGGCCAAGCGCGTACAGACAGACAGACAGACACACACGCACGCGCGCGAATACACGAACACATACACAACCCGGATCCATTGATGAATAGCCAAGATAGCGCATTATTCATTTTTTTCACTGGGCTTTTGAACTGATTCACACGGAGGTCCGCACGCACCCAAACACGCAAGTACCCTCTTCATACATCAGTTCCGAACCTCAGACGTGCATGCACAATATAACTGATACGTGTGCGCGCGCGTGTATATATATATATATATATATATATATATATATAGTGTGTGTGCGTGTGCGTGCGTGCGTGCTGATTAATATTTGATTATGCCGACCGGTATCACGTGATACCCTGCTCCTGGAGATAAACAAAGGCTTATCCAATATAAAGTCGGTGGGCTTTATTCCGACTGAAGAAGCTATACAACTGCAGATGAGCGTGGCTTGAGGCAACATTAAGCTGATATTTTATTCCAAGGGATAATACCGCCGACTTCGTGTTAAAAGGGGGTGGGGGGGGGCAACCTGATTTTCGGACAGGCTCCAAAACAAAACCTCGCAGCGAGAGCTATCTGTTGATGTTCCGATAGAGTTCGTCGTCATACCTTTTGTTTTGCATTAGTTGATTGCTTAGAACCGTTCATACCGGAAGTAGAGGACGTGATGCGTATGCATCGAATCCACGTGACCGGTGAAATATGAAATACATTTCGCTATTGTTTCGATAATAATTCCGCAATTAGGAAGTGCTTCGCTCACGAGAAATGAGGAAATCGATTAAATTCGACGTCGTCTTCGTTGCGACAGAAACTTGAGAGGAGAAATTCAGGTCTTCCTGTTTTGTTATTTACACAGAAATGAGCTCGGATCGCTTGTCTTCGTGAATGGGCCTCGTGCGTGCCTACGCGGAATTGGTGCAACAGTTAAAAGTGTATCAAGTACAACGGAATAAAAGGGAGCAAGATATCATTTACAGAACAATTCCAACATTGCTGCGGACACAATAGATGAGATGGGACGTTTTATACGTAGATGAGATAACATGTCATGGAATAGTTTTTACGGGAATGTTGACTTCCGGTTTATCGGAATTGGTCGAAACATGCGTTTAAAGCATGAAACATGAGCGTGACCATTCACCATCTATCGGCTCTCTCCCACAACTAACAGTTAGTCGGAGTGAAATTTACACAACTGAGACAACTTAACATGAAAAGTTAATGTATGATTCAGCTTCCCATACACACGCAATATACAAACGGACAGAACACACAAACACAGCCACACAAAAATTATCCAGTTATATAGCTATAAAGGCTAGACACATTTCATCCATGTGTATCTGTGCATAATCAAAAATAGTGTATTTATAAAAATGCTGATAGATGACTCTTCTATCAGTCGTCAATTGATCGGAACGGTAAAACCATAAATAAGCAAGTACAGGAAGGTTAGCGCATCACCTCTCCCTTTAAAACACAATTACTACACATAACAGACACTCGCACGATGACAAGATGGCGTTCTTAACAACTGTTAAGAGCAGTACATAAGGAATGCCTCCAAGGAAATGTGTTAAATATTGCTGATTTATTCCCGACATCCATGTTAATGGTTCCCCAGCGCATTAACGTTTTATTTTGTATGGATCTATCGAGTACAGTATGCTTTCTCATTACCGGGCCACTACCAGCCGACAACAGGTACTCATCGGGCTATATTTCGCTTGTCGTTCGAGGAACACGTGTTTTTGTCCCACCAGGCGTTCCATACACCGCACTGGTTAACAGTAATGTCGCAGAACAACGAACTGCTTCTGGGAAAACAAGATGCAGCCATGTGTACAACTGAGATGCGAATAATGTATGCACCCACTGACTTACTGACTGAGTCACTCACTCACTAGCTGACTCATCCATTCACCGTGACTAACACACTTGCTCAGTCGATTGCTCGCCCACTCAACGACTCACACATTGACTGACTGACTGACTAAGTCAATGATTAATCCAATATTCCACTCATTCGTTGAATCACCTACCCACCCACCCACTCACTCACCTAATATGGCCACCACCTCATCGTCCTGTATCACCTCCAGCGAGCCGCTGACGATAAAATAGAGCGAGTCTAAGCTCTCTCCTTGATGACAGAGCATGTCGCCAGGGGCGCTGTGTGTAGTGACGAAGTGTACCGCTAGAGCTCTGAGACAGCCATCGCTGGCTAGACGGAAGGCTGGGTGTTCGTTGAAGACACGCCGGTTAAGATGGACGCATATGTCGGCCTTCATGTCCTTAGGACAATAGTTTAACACCTGTGCGTATAATAAACATCATTATATACACTAAATAGGTATTTATGAGTAAATATATACATACAGACTCGGTTCAGTGTAGTTGAGTAACTGACAGTGAAAATTAACAACGATGTCTCGGGAATATATCCTGTGACCCGCAAGTAGGTCTATCTTTTAAGTATGTTGAACCCGGGGCCACACCACAGGCCTAACACCATACCTACTTCGTTGGTTAAACTAATTATGAAGTAGTATACATTTTCAAGGCACGCCCATCTCTCTCTCACTCACTCACTCACTCTCTCTCTCAGTGTGTGTGTGTGTGTGCGTGTGCGCGTGTGCGTGCGTGCGTGCGTGCTTTCGCGGATGAGTTGACCCGGGTCACCCTGGTGAGACTCAGTAACTAAGAAGGTTATATAAACACAGGAAAACACCCCTTACGAGACCACTCTTCATTACCTTAAAGCGTAGATGTGCCTCAAATAGGCCTATAGGTGATACTTAATTACAGGTAATTCTGAAATACAGGTGGTCTATAAATATAGGTACCTTTTTTCTAAATATTTGTATTCCGTAAATACAGATGACCTTTAAATATAGCCGGCCTTTAAATCTAGGTGGTCATTAAATGGCTTATGGCTTGGGTCAAGACACAGATACCTGAAATAATATCTGGCTGGATGACCTGAGTTTATTGGATGGCTTTCTAATGGAGAAGATTTCTCCCAGATATTCAGGTGCGGTGCCTTTATTAGATTTGTAAGTTATCTTCGCTGGTTTTTGAAGAATTGGGATCATATTTCCGAGTATTCGACATTATGCGAGCGACATCGTTCTGAATTGGCCGAAGACGATTGATGTTCTAATCAGATAAGCCACGCAACATGGAGTTGCAATCGTCTATACGAGATGTAACAAAGCCATGGACCGCAGTAAAAAGTCCATCTCGTGTCACGTATGCTCCTAGAAAGTGGGTAATCTTGAGATACTGGGAGGTTACTCGGCATACTGATGCGGCATGCGTTTGTCCGAAATAGCCCCCGGGTTTTTAATGACCCGTTTGATGTAATGAGATGACCCAAATTGGTCATTTAAATTTTTTTCATCATCATTCAGTTTAAGAAAATATTGAGTCATCCATTGCTGGATATCGGCAATGTAACATCCCATAGTCTCCAAGGAAGGGGAAATCTTTTTATTGATTGTCAAGATTCAATTATATATATATATATAGCTGTTTGTCATCGGCTGCGTGTCGGGATTACCTTGGCTGTGTCGATGCCTTTCGTAAGTGCCCACGTCGAGACAACGTAATCCATTACACGTTCAGATAGAGATTTGGGCATGTTGTGCAGTTTCATGAATTCACGAATGCTGTTCAACATTTCATGATAGCGGCCCGTTGTCGAGTACATCTGCTGGAATATCGTCGTCACGTTACCGAAGATGGTGGCGTATAGCAGAGCTAGAGGGCAACAATTAAATAGACATTAAACATTATTGTTGTGGTTATAAAATAAGCAAAAACTTAATTTACTAATCATGACTATGAAGCTTGCGTTGATCCGTTCCTAGCTTTTAGTGGAACTTCATTATTTATAGCAATTTGTGACAAAAGGTGTGTGTGTGTGTGTGTGTGTGTGTGTGTGTGTGTGTGTGTGTGTGTGTGTGTGTGTGTGTGTGTGTGTGTGTGTGTGTGTGTGGAGAGAGAGAGATAGAGAGAGAGAGAGAGAGAGAGAGAGAGAGAGAGAGGGAGAGTCAGTCATAGCCAGACAGACAGCCAACCATTCTACTCACAGCCGAGGATCATCATGCAGCAGGTGAAGATCTTCTCCAGCTGGGTGTTAGACGAGACGTTACCAAAGCCGACGCTGGTGATACAGGACAACGTATAGTACAGAGCTGTGGCATAGGACTTGGATATAGACGGTCCACCGACCCACTGTTTATCGCCCGTGTCATTCTGTGGTACGAATGGCTCGTCTATGTCTATGCCGAGCTTGAAGAGCCAACCGTACACTGTACCACTCTGGGCCTCGACGTGTCCTATTGTGTACCAGATGCAAGCGAACCAATGCGCAATGAGCACGAACATGAATATAAGCAGGATCAGTACGGCGGCTCCGTACTCGATGTAATGGTCCAACTTCCGGGCCACGCGACCGAGACGAAGAAGGCGGACGACCTTCAGGGCGCTGAATAGGCTGCTGATGGACTGGAACGAACGAAGAAGGACGAATGGTGATGCAGGATTGTGGAGCGCGGTAACGGTGTTTCGCTACAACCATGGAATGAGTGGAAAGAGTAGGTGTGCAATAATGGTTTCAGTGAATATAAAGTCATACCTCGCCCTACGTCATTAATTAGTTCCAAAAGCCGTCACTTAACCCGGGTTTTGACGTAAACCGGACGTAATGCCCTTCGATTTTAAATGGTTTTTTAAATTTATTTTTATTTTTTATCGTTAATTTATTTATTTCACGTTTTTATGCAGGTGACCTGGCTGAGTGACGTAACGTCGGACGTAATGACGTTCGCTGAACTGAAAATTAATCTAGAAAGTTGAGTAAAGGCGAATTTGACGTAAGTCGAAATGACTCAAAGCGGGTATTACTGCATACGATGAGATTCAGTTAAAAGTGTACTTCAAAGAGTACAACCCCTGAAATGTTGAGAATAGGGCGTGATTGCAATGTCCACATCTTTAAAACTACTGCAATCATCTGCTATTGCTCGAAATTATTACTTTTTCGTCGGCTATCGCATCTAAAAGAAGCCAAAATTAGAATGTTTCAACAATTATGTATAGCAATTGTCTATAAATGTACTCTGTACTGTTTGTTGCTGTTTTATCTACCAGTTTAATTTTTTAGTAGAAATATGATAATTATTGTACTGTTCCATCAGATGGTCATTTTGTATTACTGAACTTCCGTGTTGACCTTCTCGATTTCAGTCTGTATCAATATACAGTGGACTTTATGCCCTCTGTTTGCTGTATTGCTTACTGAGGACACCAGGAAGCACTGAGCATAACACCCGAATGTCGAGAAACAGAATATTTAACAGGTAAAGATGTAGGTTTGCTTAGAGACAGGATATCGCTGTATCCTGGGACGTGTCCGTTGTGGTTCACAGTCAGATTCCCAAGATAAGGACAAGATAAGATCAAATCTCGATAACTAATTAAAATATGATCGGATAGCTCTGTGCCTAAAGTTATCCACGAATTGAATATTGTTTCGTTAAGTTATCAATCTATGGGGAATAAAACGAAAGAGACTTCCGTTTATATCCCGGATTATAATGTTGATGTAATAACTCACACTAAAATATACTGATGGATTATTGGAATGATTAGCGAACGGTGGCCAACGTGACACCGTTGGCTGATTGCTCTAGTCATATCTCTTTCGATTTCCGTGGTCTAGTTGGTATCGCGTTGGACCACAGATCACTGCCATCTGAGTTCGAACCTCGGCGTGGGCATATCTGAAGGGTGTTTCATCTTTGACTTCGCTTCATTACCTTTGGAGGTCGTTCCGCCCATTTAACCTACTATGTGCACAAAAGTGGCCATAAGACATCAATCATCATCATCCTCGTAATGTTCCAATTGATGCTAGAGTTGGTGTTCCATATACAACCCAGCTCGCTATGTAGAAATCAAATTCTTACCGAGCCGAGGGTTTTCAGAGGTTTGAGTCACGCTTCATCATTAGCCGATGATGTACATGTCTCGTACTTGGTCATTTCGGTTCTATTGAGAACAGTAATGTTTTAAACAGTCAATTCTTTCATATATGTTCAACTTTGGGTGATACACCAGTTATTACGTCTAGCAGGTTATTGATGGTTGGGGACTTCAACAATCAGTTAGATGGTTAGACATAATCTTATTTTCGATGTCTGGTCGAGAGCCGTCGATCAGTTGATTAAAACAGTTTGAAGTCCATAGTAAATATAAGTCTGTTCACTTATTAAATCGTGTAGAGTCAAAGATGTGTAATGATTTTATAGGCAATATTTTTGCAACTGAAATGATGTACACTCATTAGACCAGTCACATCATTGGCCAGATTTGCACAATTAGTCGTCATTTAGAGAAAATATTATATCGACAATTTAAAACAAAATCATCATCCCCGTTTTGAAAAATGACAACTCTTATGTTTGATGGTGCTCACGAAGAGCTGATGAATGGTAACCTTAAGGTTTAAAAAATAAAAGGTGCCCCTGAAATGACCAAAACTCACTTGATAAAGTGAAAAATCCACTAACTGATACAAAGAACTGTTCAAGGTAGTTGACACCTTGACATCGAACCAATAGAAAACATTAATCGAAAAAGCAGTTTCTTTCAGATCTAGCAGTTTCACCAAAGAAGACGTATTGTGGAAGCCTGTTCAAACTGCCTTTAGATCTGGTCATATCATAGTGAAACAGTTCTCCTCCCTATGTCAGATATGATCCCTCGTTCACTCAACAAGAAAGATGATGTAATTGTAGTCTTTTTGGACCTGTCAACTACCTTTGACATGGTAGATAATTAATTATTCATCCCATCACAGCTATATGTCAACCACGTGGGATCATGGGCACTGACTCAAACTTGCGCTATTATTATAAGATGCTCCTCCTGTTTCAATATTCGGTCCTTTTCCCGTTAAGTCTACTCTCATCGTTAACACTCGCAGAAAATATAATATGGGCAACGACGCTATCCATCTGTCATCTCCCCAATTCCATGTTGATGTTCCCATTATCAACCTTCGTGTTGTTTGGAATTCTGCTTTGAGTATGACATAGCATATCACCAACGTTCCACTGTTATCATTCATCGTGATCCAGTGATCCGAACTATGGGGCATTCCCTTTCTACCGATAGATTAATGAAATTCATCCGTTCTTCTGGATCGTGGAAACTTCCCTGTTTTATGGTTTTCTGGATAACGTTATCGCCTTTAATGCGTACATAATACAGCTCTGCCCGGAAGGCGTTAAGAACTAAGGAATACGATTCCGCCACACCAACGTTTTATAATAAAATCTTCATTGCTCCGTGTCAGGCAACGCATTGATTATAAGATCATATTGATCACGTACAAGGCCATAACCGGAATTGGTCTATAATCCCTCAAGGATAACCTCGCATGTTTTCAGATCATTCAGTCTAGCGCCGCACTACGATCATCGAAATTAATTCCTGCTGATATCCCTAAATGAAATACTGTCGATTTTAAGCAAACAATTTGTGCATTTTTATATAATTACTTTGTTCTTCTTATTATTTATTGTTCCTTATTCAATTTGCTTTCTATTTACGAGATTTTATCTTCTTTACAGTGTACAGCTTTGGTGGAACTAGCAATCTCCTATGTATTATTATTATTATTATTATTATATAACTAGTTGTAAGCAGTTGTAAATGCTAAATAATCATACAGATACCAGAATTAACCTGAGAGAACATTTGTTTTCAAAAACCAAGGAATTTAATGGATATAGAAATAAAATAGATAAAACATTGGCGTATCAACAAATGAGGCTGTATGAGTAAAATAAAAATACGGTGTATATATATATATATATATATATATATATATATGTGTGTGTGTATGTGTGTATGTATGTGTGTGTGTGTGTATGTGTGTGTGTGTGTGTATGTGTTCATATGTATGTGTGTGTGTGTACTGTTGTCATTCGCGCGTTGTAGAATGAGATTCACGCACACCATTGTTAGCCTCGAGCCGTTCAGCCCCGATCACTGACGCCACCCACCTTATCCACGTATTGGAACGCGTTGAAGACGTCGTATGGCAAGCAGGACAACAGGTCGATGACGAACCAACTCTTCAGATAGTTCATTCGGATGATCTTCGGATCGGAGACCACCTCCCCGCCGGAGCCGACGAACGTCGTGTGAAAGTTCAGGATAATATCGATAAAAAATATCACATCAACAATGCTATCGAGAACCAGCAGAGGGACATCGTCCATGGTCTTGTTCTTGAACGCCGCGTTGTACGGCACCATGACGGCCGTGTAGAAGGTGAGAAAGAGAATGATCCAGTCCCAGGTCGCCTTGAAGGCCGAGTAGTGGAGGATTATGTGTGGCGGCGTTTTGGGCGCCTCCTGGCGGTACGAAGGCAGGATGTCGGCGTTCAAGTTCATCATCTACGAAGAGTAATTGAAACAGGTCGTTGGTGGACTTCGTCACCCAATGGAACTATATATATATATATATATATATATATATATATATATATATATATATATATATATATATATATATATACTAACAAACACAGTTTTGGTGGAATTTATGTCAAATATTGTTTACTGTTTTTTTTTGGTTATAAAACGATCTTTGTTAGCTAGAATCCGAGCAATCTCGCATCAATTATATGACGTCAAACTACGGAAACAGATTTATTTCCGTAGTCGATCATCGCTTGATTTATTATGACCCCCTAATGGCCACTTCCGAATGAAGGCACCTTGTTTATGTTGCTATGCAAATTAGAGTTGAAGAAGAAAAAATTGTTATATATAACGTCACCGCAGGAAATTGCGTATCGTCTATAAAATTTGTATGTTTGTTAATAAATGAAAACTATGTATATATATATATATATATATATATATATATATATATATATATATATATATCACTGATGCAGATAGAAACAAGTTATAACAACAAAGAAATGCTGTTATCATAGTATTAATTATCATAATTCGTGGAGTCAGATGATTCGGAATTGAGTGTGTAACATGATTGTCTGGATGTTAGTCATATAAACTTAAATATACGATTACCAGAAGATGATTAATTCTAGATGCAATGAACGTTTTTACTGATTATCATTATATAACATAAGGTACGCAACACCTCTACACCCCCATGCCCCCACTGAAGGGCTTCCCGTATTAGCAAAGTTTGTATTCCGTCATGTCTCGAGTCTCTAGCATACGAAGTGAAGCCTCATTTACATAACCCCGTACTGCCGTACTCACGTTGGCTATTTGAGAAGGTTTTGAGTGAGAATCTAATTCGGAATGCTGTACGTTTGACGAGAACTGCATCAGGATTGATTTGTTGCGCGTCATGGAGCGCGCTAAGCGGGCGAATTTGCTCATTCCGGTGTTCGTCGTGCCTAAGATAAACAAATAAACAAACGCACATAGATGAATAAATGAACATATGACAATCGATGATAAAAACAACAACAAACAGATCGATCATTTATGATTATCGCGATGTCAAAACAACTGTCATCGTGGAGAATAAGGTTTGATGGAGTACAAAACAACACAAACACCCAGGACTTGCGGAGAGCTATTTCTGGATCATACAAACTTGTCGGATTCAAAATGTCTACGTATCAGGGATTTAGGAGCCAACTTTTGAAAAGTGGGCGATATTATTTTAGGAACCCTTTTGTTATTATTATATTAGCAATATGGTTTTAAGTAGATTATATCTTCTAAGTAAATAGGAGAGCAAATGTTTAACAAATACTTTCATTAAGCTTTAAGCAAGGTGAGTTGCTAACTATATATATATATATATATATATATATATATATATGTGTATGTATATATATATATATATATATATATATATATATGTGTTGTGTGTGTGTGTGTATATATATATATATATATATATATATATATATATATATATATATTCGTAAATTGTTATTTGGTTTTAATTTAACATACTTTTATGGGGTGGGTTTTAGGGACCCTTTGAGGATTCCTATACTACCCCCCGCATGTACAAAGCCACCTGTTATTAGTGACAAATCGGGAAGGGGACGAGAACCATTGATCTCACCTTTGGCACTGTCATCTTCAATGGGCTGCTTCAGCGCTGTAATGTCCTTGAACGTAAGCAGGAAGAGGACGACGGCGTCTTTTTCGTTCTTAATCGGCGCCATATGTAATAACAGCCAGAGAGGTGTTTCTGGAACATAGCCAATTATATATATATATATATATATATATATATATATATAGGTCAAGTAAGGGAGATAAATGTGTCGGAGTCATCCGATAGTGTGGTTTGTTTCCTTTTAACTGTTTTGATTATTTCTGACGATAGAATTGCGCGTTTTAATCTGCACAGCTGATGGATGTCGCAACTTATTTACTGCAATTCGCTCTAATGCAATCAATAAAGACCATTTCGAGTTATTATCTCTGGCCCGCCAAACGCTACATCAGCCCCCCCCCCCCCGGGGGGGGGGGTTGCGTGTAACAATCGGTTCTCTGGTTAACCGGATCGCCACTTCATTAATACCTGTCATCGTGTCATCGAAGACCTACCACGGGCGCTGAATACGGATATAAAACATCATCATCTGCCGCCTTAGCCGCCATTCCGGATATCTTTTCGACGCGAGAACGGCCTATTCACCCAACCCCTCGTTAATCTCGTGTTATAGCCCGTCCCCCTCTTAGTCATAAAGCGAGAGAACGACTTACTATTTTTCTTGTAGAGGAGTATTTCCACCTGCTCTTGTTCTTGTTCCTCGAAGCCTTTTTCGATCTTGGCCACGGTATCTTTGTTGGTGAGCTCGCCGTACATAAAACAGCAATTGCTTGGCTTCTGCATGACCTCGGCTCTCGTGTATCCAGAGAGCTTGCAGAAGCCATCATTGCAGTAGACAATCGGATAGTCAACGATCCTGGCGTTGGCCAACACGAAGCTGCTGTCTGTAGGTAGAAAGGCATAAAACACGGATATGAAAACATTGTAAACCCGACCTGGACCTATAGGTAAGTTAAATACGGAAGTCCTGTCCTATAAAAGTTCGATCCCACTGAACTTTACCGACTACTTTTATCTTATGTACAAGAAAATAGATGGTACAGGAGAAATATCATGACCAAGGACCATATTTTCGGTTGGTGTAAGAGATAGATTTTTATTTAATATTTATTTTATTGATACTTGATATTATGAATCATAACACAGTAACAAGACCTAAATGGCTTCATTGTCCTCTGATTCTTGTTCTCAATCATACATGGTACAGGTTTCTAAGAAATACAATCAGCCGATAAACGTCTTTTTCTACGTGGTATTAATCATATCGTAGGTTTCATTTAGATACAACTTGCATTTACTACATGAAATAAATCATTCACATGTTTCAATGAGTATTTATACAGGATAATGGTAGTACTGAGAACTGGTTAGTGGTAGTTCTTCGCATCCGGTATTTGTCGCTGATATTTAATGGCTGCGGATGACAAAGCCGAATATGTCAATGATGGTTGTCTCAAATGAGACTGAAAGTGTACATTTACCTGACGTGTGTTTGGTGATAACGACCCGATGCTCTAAAAAGTGCATCATTAACGGCAAGAGTTCTACTATTAAGCGTTGTCGGCTCCTATGTTCCTAAAAAATCCATGTCAAATCCACAGTTATTTGTGGAACTATTACCCCCCCCCCCCTCTCACATACACACACATGACCCAATTCCTCGTTAAGCGTGTTTGTGGTGTCGAAATGTTCTTATGGATACGTTTCTTTTGAACTACAGAAAATTCCTGCTGAATATATATAATCTGTGGTGTCAAAATAGTTGTCTTGTGTGTGTATTAACCCACCACTGAATCACACGCACGTGTTGTTTACTACAAGCTGTGGTGTCAAATGGTACTTTTGTACGTGTTTCTGCTTTCTGTACGTAGCCGGCATGTAGCCCCTTCGATGCGGGCGTGACATATTTGTCCAGTACGAAAAGCGGATTAGCCGGTCCCCACAGGCTGATGAGCAGCTCAGACACATGTGGAGGTGTAGAATATTTTATAGTTATGTCTAGATTTATTTATGTATAGATTTATGGAAGTATAGGTTTAAAAGGATGTTTAGATATTTATGTTCTGAGCCAGGGCTATTATATTATGCATCCTAAAACACACACACACACACACACACATCCATGACCATATTCCTCATTAAGCGTGTCTATTTATGCAGATAGCAAACAAATTGCAATTGATTTGATGCTATTTGTTCTTGGCCCACAAACAAGACTTGACCTTTTACGATCCCTGGATGATAACAATTACCTGTGGGCCACAGCTGATTTAACATTACTGAAGAGAGCAGTAAATGGTATATTTAATTGACATGGTTTAGTCACTAGAAAGGCAGACAGACATAAACAAACAGACATATACAGACAGGCAGACAGACAAACATAGACAGACAGACAGGCAGACATACACATGCGCGCGCGCACATTCAACGACGCGGTGTATATCAGTGTTTAATGTATACGCAAAACTGTTGGGCTTATAACGCTTCAGTACATTCCCCATTTATCGTCCTATAAACACCGTTACTAGGAGCAAAGATAAAGCTCAACAGACCTATCCTGAGACACGTCAATATATTGGCTGCTCTCCTTCTCCGCTACTTGTCACTATGGAGATATTTACTTATGGCGTCAGTAAACAGATCGTTGTCATCAAAAGGGCAAACTCAGTTTCCACCTGAAAATGGCCATCTGATGTTCTTTCTTTCTTAGTGGGAAAATTACTCAGGC
This sequence comes from Paralvinella palmiformis, assembly GCA_025642065.1. NCBI lineage: Eukaryota > Metazoa > Annelida > Polychaeta > Terebellida > Alvinellidae > Paralvinella > Paralvinella palmiformis. The sequence continues at coordinate 939,463 of JAODUP010000008.1, forward strand.
ATGCGTCTGTAAGTTTTCTTGTCCGTCCAATCTCTGATTGTGCTCTGTCTATATCTATTCATCTACCTATGTACTTCCCTATTTTCCTATATCTATATCCCTCTCCCTCCAGCGATATGCCACCCTCTAGGTATAACTGTGTTTATGTGTTTGTATGTGTGTATGCGCGCTCGCGCGCGTGTTTGTATGAGTGCGAGAGAGTCTCTCTCTCTCTCTCTCTCTATATATATATATATATATATATATATATATATACATATATATGTGTGTGTGTGTGTGAGAGAGAGAGAGAGAGAGAGAGAGAGAGAGAGAGATTCAGCAGTCTTGTGACACGTTCAGCAAATGTTTTAACTCATGATGGTTGGATAATGTTGTCAATTTCCGACCGACCATTCGTGTTGTATTATGGGTTCATCATATCTGATTAGTGTCTCGTTTTATTTGTTGGAAATAGTAAATGCAAATAGATCCATGCCATAACTGGTCTGGTTACATTGATATCAAAGTGCAGCAAAAACAGGCATCACTTAAAAAGCCCAGCAATCTCTCGGTAAATGATTTGGAATAAAATGTGTCTTTTGTTTAGTAATATATATGTGTTTAAGTCATTTCCTTCCCCACTCTATTAATTAATTTTTCTGTTTTAACTATTAATCCATCAAGCTGTCTTAGTATATATATATATATATATATATATATGTGTGTGTGTGTGTGTGTGTGTGTCTGTTTCTATGTGTGTATATATGTATGTATGTATGTATGTATGTATGGGGTGGGGTGGGGGGTTAGTATGTGTATGTGCTTACGCGGCACCGCACCTGCTCGGATAATTCAAAATAAATGCCTAGTTCATCTGGTCATTCATCAAAAGCCTGAATTGGCTTCAGTTTTTATTTAGTTTTTCATACTGATGAATATCTACGCCAAACACCCCATGAACGGCCAACAAAAGTCGTACTCCTAACATTAATGTCGCCAAATAGACAATATCCACTTTTGTCGGATCCGGAAAACAAACAGCCTCCAGGCTGATGTTCTGGCGCTCATCAATAATACTAGTAGATGACGTAAGTAACCCGTTTGTAATCCCCACACACACACACACACACACACACACACACACACACATATAAACAGACACACACACACACACACACACACACATATATATATATATATATATATACACAGACAGACATGCAACCGGATTGAAATTTAAAAAACCACCAACCATATTGTCGAAGATATAGCTGGCATCCGAGCGTGCAATAAACAGACTGGGAATATTAATGAAGATCCGGATTGGTAATTAATTGATGTAGTATTATAATTAGCTTGACGGGGTGAGTCACGTGATTATCGATTAGCTATTGTTGTTGTATTTATGTTCGGATCTTGTCGTAGCTACCTCAAAGGTCAATGCCTGCTCGTCCTCGAGTACTTATTGGGGACGGACGGGTCACGTGACGCCGGTATCCAAGTAACGCACTGCTCTTAATTACGACTACGTCTGTATATAATTACTTAATGAATGAAATCGCAGATAAAGGTTTTCGGCCAATATACTGGTGCCGTATTATTTGAAGATTATTTTACATTTTCTTCGTTTTTTTTTTCTTCTTCTTACAACGAATGTGTACATCACATTATACGCATATAATAGCCATTATAAACATTGTCAAGATATTTAAAAACTAATTAATTCGTAACCATATATTTGATGTTATTATTTTCCCGGCATTTGTTTTCATATATAATTTTCATTGTTACTAAATAACACTTGTGTTGTTGTTGTTGCTTAATTTAAATTTGTAGCAAATAAAATAAATCATGTTAATGTTATCTTATATATGTTACAATTAATCTGTAAAATCCGGTAACACGTATAGCTGGTTAAATATTCAGGTAATATGTGTATTACCTGAGTTGTTCAGGTATTATACGTATTACCTGATGACCAACGCACACACACAAACATTGGGAATTAGATACTTATAAAATTGGCCCATTATATACTCCCCCTACCCCCCCCCCCCTTCTACAGATCGTAAGAGGCGACTAAAGGTAGGCGTCAGAATATGATTTGGTTCTGGTTAGTTGTCTCCCTTACCGGCCAATCAGTCGTTCCCCCTTTCCCTCGTTTACCATTACTGTAAAACCTGTCTAATCGGGTCAGCCACGTGACTTGCCTTTCTGACCTCATTAAACAAGCAATCTGATCGGATTTGTTTCTTGTTGATCATCGACCAAAAAAAAAAACCCAGAAGACTTAGGGATCTTCATAAACACTTATTGGCCAATTAAATCTAATTAAGTTGATTATTCAGTAAAAATTATGAAGAAGAAGATGATGATGATGATAATAGTAATAATAATAAGAAGAATAACAATAATAACAAATAAGCCATTTAAATTAGCGCATATTTCTATCAACTGTTCTGGATCGTCCTACAGGTAAAATATTAATGTAATCAGTACAGTGTGTAATTACTATGACTATTATCAGTATGATTATTGTTATTATTATTATTATTAGTAGTAGTAGTAGTAGTAGTAGTATTATAATACAGTTGTATACAGTTAGTAATCATCATTGAACACTATTATAATTCCTTTCGACAATATTCTAATGGTTGAAGTCATTGGTCATCATATTCCATTATGTGGCTTTCCAATCAACGAGTTGACATCGAGAAATTATCATAAATCACGAAAATCGATTCCGTGAGTTAAGTGCAGGATTAATCATTCCAAATTTCATTCATTCATTCATTCATTCTTTCATCCATTCATTCAATTCAATCCTATTATTAAACAAATCACTATGGTGATGGACATATATTCCGTGATATTTCACGTCGATCGTAACATCTAGGTTATAGCCCATTAGTTATGCGGCTACCATCACCACCACTACTATCACCACCAGGTGTCACTAGCTGTACCGACGACAGCAGAAGTGGCCGTCATCCAGCCACGGAGACCAGGTAAGCTCGCCGGATGATTGTGATCCGCCCTTTTCTTCGACAACAGACGACAATAACGAGCGAGGAGTGAGCGGAAGAAGAGAAGGCGGTTTGAAGACGAGCTCCGTCAAACTCCGGAGGATGGAATTAGCCGCTAAGTATCTCCTCTCAACCACCGATGACGACGTGATGGTGACGAAAAGAGAGCTGGGTCGGCCGTGGGAAAGCCAACTCTCTCTCTCGTGTGTGTGTGTCTGTCTGTCTGTCTGTATGTCTCTCTCTCTCTCTCTCTCTCTCTTTGTGTGTGTGTGCATGCGTGCGTGCATGCGTGCGTGCGTGCGTGCGTCTCTCTCTCTCTCTCTCTCTCTCTGTGTGTGTGTGTGTGTCTGGCGGGAGCCGGATCTCCGAGGTAATGATTACTAGGCGGCGTCTTGCAGCGTACTCTCTCACTAAGTCATAGTCAACGGATATGAAGTCTTATAGTATGAACAAGAAAACAAAAACCCCGAACAAGCCCCAGTCTTAGACGATGTTTCGAGACTGTTGAACTGATTCATCGGCGTCCAATTGGACACAGAGCTCCATGATCGGCGTTCACATATCGGCCTAGCTACCTTGTCTGAGTGGTGTTTCATCCATCATTTCACTCGATTACCTGCGGATATTGCTTGGCCCCTTTAGTATGTCACCAAACGACGTCACCATTTCCTTTTCACCCATTCTTCTAGTTCTACACTGTATATTCAATGCTATCGGCATTTGAATTTTTAAAGATAATTTTCAAATAATTCAGATTGATAATCTAATAATTATTATTATTATTTTTTGTTGTTGTATATTTTATTATATAGATCGATCATTCTTCGTGTAATGGCCTTATTTTTTTCATATTTTTTATACAAGTAATGGTGTAAAATCTGCATTACTGATATGACAACTTTTTTGTTGCATAACACTATATATATATATATATATATATATATATATATAATCGTATTTTATAAAGAGCCTTATTCAACTTGAATTTCTCTAAGGCCCTTTACATTTAAAACATAATTAAAACATGTTCTAAGCTCATATAGCCCAATCACATTATATACACAAATACACAATACGTCAATTTAAATAAGTGGGTTTCAAGAATTTTACAAAATATCTATTTACTCGCTGCAAGTTTAGTATGATCTGTCAACTTATTCCACAGCCTGGGAGCTGATGCTCGGAAAAAATTAATCTCCGTACATTGCTGGGTGGCTCTTTGGTACAATAAAAAGTGAACGGGACTCTCACTGGTATATACTTATGGATCAGATCGCTTATATACTGTGGTGCAGTTCCACTTATTGTTTTGAATTTGTCAAACAGGATCTTGTACGGTGATCTGAAACGTACAGGAAGCAAGTGTATACACACACACACACACACACACACACACACACACACACACACACACACACAACACACACACACATATATGAGATAGAGAGAGAGACACAGAGAGAGAGAGAGAGAGAGAGAGAGAGAGAAAGAGAGCTAATTTTACAGATCCAAGTCAAACACCCATGTCCTAAGCAATATTAATCGCTCTAACAGTATATCATGATATTAACAACAAGAACAACCAGTTTGAGCGTTTGAAGGATCCTCAGCCAACCACCCGTCGGAGCCGAGCCGAGATACCCCCGAACCATATCCCGTTACTTTACCACGGAAGCCGAAGTAACACCTTTATAACAGGCTAACGTACAGTCAGTCCTCACCGGCGCCGTCTGGAATAGTATAACGTGTAGTCTCTTTTTGATGGAATCTCTAATGGCATTACATACAACGGCACGCATAATATAGCCAGAGGCGTGTCTGTAGCTCGGCAGAAAGCCGCCTCCGACCCTTTGATCGTTGCCATATCACAGCCGAGGTTTGGAGACGTGCTGGCTGAGTGGAGGACATAAAGGCTGTCACGAAATCGTTTCGTCTTCAGGCCGACGTCGTATGGGGTGGACGTTCTGGCGGCCGTCTAAATACACCTGTCTCGTGGACTAAGTGATGCCGTTCGCCAGAAGCTAACCCAATCAATGGAATATTCTCATTAAAACGGCCAGGTTAGATACGTGGATTACTAATCGCGATCATATCGCCGCATAGATCTCTATGGATGGCAATTTGTATACGGTGTTGTCATGGTAACATGACGTGGCCTGCTACTTGTTGGACGATGGGGGAGGTGGATTAAACAACAGGTAGTGTAGCGCATTCTACGGGACTTGTAGAGCGCTCCCTAGCCGCACTCACTCACAGTTATTTTTTCCGTTCCTGGGGGATGTTTCATACACCAATAAAATACTTCGGCTTAACTGTCTCGAGTCCCTATAGCCTCTCGACCATATAATAACATATATAAGACGCTCATTCACTTTCTCACTCATTCAATCGCTCGCTCGCTCGCTTACCCATTCCCTCGCTCAATTATAATCATCTACTCACTACTATAGAAGCCTTATCTCTCGAAAAACGGCATTTTGTTAATCGTATGTGATCGTGGTATCTTACCTTTTACGATTTGATTGGACAAATAGAATAATGAGACCAATTACTGGGTTAACCTTCGGTGAGGGAAAAGAATAGACTGGCCACAAAGAAAAAGGTCAGAAACCGAGTTAACTCATTGTTTATCATCATCATCATCATCAGCTAATTGAAGGGCGGGATAGGGGGTATCCCTATGACTGTTGTGACTCTAGAGTCATCGAGTTAAGGTACCATAATATAACAACATGGATTTATTTCTTGAAGAATTCTCCCGAATGAATCCTCCGACAGCCCTCCTACCAGCGCACTTCGATCAGCCCCCAGCTCGTGATCCAGAAGACGCCCGAAGCCATTGAGACAACTACTCCTTTAGTCAGAACGCCGACAGCACTCGATGTGTTTCAATTGCACATAAAACATCACATCACCAGATGTAGGTTTTGTTTTGGTGTACCGCAGGGATCCCGTATTAGGACCAAATAATTACTGTATATTTACTAAATTATTTAATATTTACTGAAATTATTAAATGGAATACTCTTAAATATCATTAGTATGCCGATAATACTCAAATGTACATGATTTTAAAGCCATACGATTAATGGGATGATATTTTATCTCCAGTTGATACTTGTATTTGGATGAACAGCAACATGATGAAACTGAATAAGGATAAGAACAAATTCTTTATTTTCTCATCCAAGCAGCATGTGAAGAAAACTGAAAATCTTCGCACTAAGCTAGGATCCAGTTATGTAGATTCTTCCATGTCTGTTGGAAATCTAGGGTTTATATTGCATAACAACCTGGGAATGGGGCAGCAGGTGAATTCTTTATGTAAGTCCTGTTATTATGAAATAAGAAATATAGGACTTATTCGTAAGTATATATATGATGAGACATGCAAGACTTTAGTCCAAGACCTTATTATTTCCCGACTGGGCTATGGCAATGCATTGTTATAGAATATTTCCCTCTCTCTGACAAACCGCCTCAACCAAGTGCAGTACTGTGATAAAACGTCAGTTTTATTCTAGCTGCATTTACTTCCTGTACGTTTCAGTTCGCTATACAGCATTACGTTCCAAACATTCAAAGTACTGGGCTATCAGATTCAAAAGTATATACCAGCGAGAATACTGCGATATGATTATTGTTCACTTCAAAAATCTACGCAGCAATGTACCGAGATAAATCTTTCCGAGCATCAGCTCCCAGGCTGTGGAATAAATTGCCAAATTGTATTAAACTTGGAGCAAGTAAAGAAATATTGTGTACGGTTCTTTAATTAAATTATTTAAATTAGCATATTACAATAGCTATAAACTGGTATATTTATGTATAAAATATTTCTGTGCTACGAGAGCCAGAAGATGTTTTAATTATGTTTTAAATGTAAAACGTATTAGATAAATCAACTTCAATAAGGCATTATATAAATATTATTATTATTATTATGGGAGTATATGTTTTGTATTTCTTAATTCAGAATAGTGCAAAAACGTTCTCGTTGATTTGGTATTTGAAGGGACAGGTGCGAAACTATCGAGAATTGTCCACAAAGAACACATACCTGGTATGGCGACAGAGAAGATTGTTGCGGTTTTTCACTATTTATTTCCGGAAGATGCGTGTTATTTTGCGTATTTCAATTTACTTCAGACGTGCTGTGGCCAACAGGCGCGATCGCTCACTTTAAAAATGCGGTTACTGTAAATGGATTGTTCATAATTTACCCCGCCCAAAACTAAAAAATTAGACATTGACTCCAACTGACAACGAATGACAGATGGCCTCTTGAGTCGTGTGACTGTCAACTTGGGAGTTTAGTGTATTCGATTTCATTTAGCGACAACCCATGTGAAATCTGGCTTTAGAACGATGCTTTATTTAGAAATGAACCCATACTAAACCCCCTCGTCCATAAATAGCTCTTGTTCCAAGCCGAGGTGTTACGCGTGAAGAAGGAAAAACCACACCAGAGAGCTACAGAGACAATCATTCTGTATTCAACCAGAGAACTATAAATAGTTCTGTCGATGAATGAAGTAAAGAACATATTCTCCGTAATGGAGTAAAAAAAACTGTTAATCCCGGTTTTCTAATTAAAATTTGTTTAAACTCAAAGTTACGGTACATTTAATTGGATGAAAATATTGGCAGCGGATCCGGAAAGAGGACATCTTTATCGCATTAGGCAATCCCGACCTTTGATTATGGTGAATCGTAGTAACCTGCCTGATCACCGCGATTGTGGGGGGCCCTGCCTATATATTGGGGCACTGAATGGGTTTTCTAGGGTTCTACATCCTCCTAAAGACGACCGAACAATTGGGAGGTTTTTCTCTTTAACGAATCCTCTCCTCCAGAGATCGATCGAGAACCTTCCCACAAACATCCTTCGATTCACCTGAGAATAAATAAATAAAGTTGTTGCTATTTTTTGGGGGTTCGAGTGGAGTCGGAATGCGGACATCGGTTCAGAGTATTTTCCAGGATCTTCAGCCTAAAACTGGGATAAATGGTGGAGAGCCCTCACGTAATATTGTTTTTAGCGAACGTTGTCTCATTTTCAGTGCTGTAGTTTCAAATTCAATAACATTCTAACAAGCTCCTTTGTCGTCGGTTGGTTGTTGTTGGGTTTTTTTCCTTTGCAAACATATTTGATGTAATGTTATTGTCGTAGTTTAAAGATAAGTCTAGGTAGCTTTGCGGAATATGTTTATGCATATTGTTTTATGGTATGCCATATGGAGTCTTCTTATACGGGGGGGGGGATTTTGATTGTGCTTAACCTTATTTTCACATCTAAAGAAGAAATGCGTTGAAGGCATTAAGTGTAAAATTATGCCCAATAAATGTACACATTATGAATAGATGTACGCAAAATGTGACACAAATTCCTATTCGCATTTATAAGCTGACTTGCTTATTCAAAGTAGTTGGCTGTGAAAAACACTTTCCCGACATCTAAATACCAAACATATAACAGACATATCCGGACACGAAAGGCACGTATACTGAAGCTGTTAAGCTGAAATCCGCGCAGAACTTTAAGCTGGGTGAAACTTTAAATTTGTGACTGAGCTCAAAATAAACGTTTTATCCGTCAAAGCGCACTCAGATATATCATCATCCGGTTTAGAAAAGAACCTCATCTAAGATTGTGTGATGACGATGTTAATGAACGTTATCATTATAGTCAGCCGGGACTTAGCTAGCCCGAACTCGGGTAATTTATTCTATGACCGTAAGAGACTTCTTGCAGTAACTACCAGCGACTTCCTGCAGTAACGGCTCTCTGTTTACGGTCTAACAACAAACATTAAAGCTAACAGCTCACACTGATGAAGATCTAAACACCAACATTAAAGCTGACAGCTCACATCGGGTTAGCTTTCTTCGTGTCCAGAAATCGGGATTATAACCGACGAGTTTGTTCGAATGGGATCTGGATTATAGAATGTTAAACGAGATGGTAGGGGAGGAGGGAGCGGCGGAGTTCTGGATATAAACACCTACCGATGTTTCTTGTTCGTCCTACTTGACTCGGTCCAGTAGGAGGAGGCACATTCCGGATGAGGTGTGTGTGTCTGTGGCTATGACCTTCAATGATAGATGACCATAACTTGTTACGCAGGCAGTTGAAGTGTGTGGAATTTCATCCGGATGTCGGCATCATTACCCTCCGTGTTATAACTATCATAATAGTTATTTGTTTTATCATCAAGTGGAAAACCAAATAGCCGAAAGTGAGTACACTAATATATTCCCAAATAGGACGAGTTCTGGCTAAGAAGGAGAAGTCTAAAAACTTTGCCTCTTTTTCGCCACAATATGGAACTCCAAATGGCGTGTGTAATTTAGCAATTGCAGTGTCCCTAAATGGCACAACGGATAAATACATGCGTGCCCACTTCGCATAGCAGCTGATATTGCCACTAGAGTTCCGACTGGTGGCGCACTCTATTGTTGGTGGGCTCGACTCCAGCTGTTGAGTTCAGTTGTGATCCGGATTCTAACCCACAACCTAGAGGTTTGAAGCGCAGTGTCTTAACCACTGCACCATCGGAACCCCCGAATTCAGTTGTTTCCATATGATCTGGATTATTTCACTTGAGCAACTCAACTGAACAACAACAACAACAACATCCTGCAAAGTGTAAAGATCATATCCACAACCATATCGTAATGACCTTACGACAGCAATATTGGGTTCGGATTTTTAGCCATTGTCCAGGTATCCCGACATCCGGTATTGGTAGAGTACACGTGATGTTTGTCGTACAGTACTCCTGGGCCGTCCCTTGTTTATACATCCGCATTAATGCATTTCCTTGTTCTTTATGGCCGTGGAATGTTAATAATGAGAACCGCCAGCTCTCGTTTGTTTGTGTGTGTGTGTGCTCGCGAGAAAGAGATAGAGTATGGGTAGAGTGGGTAGGGAAGAATGAGAGAGAGTGGGTAGGACAGAAAGAGAGAGAGGGGTAGAGTGGGTAAGAGCGAGTGAGAGAGAGAGAGAGTGGGGATGGGGTAGAGTGGGTAAGAGAGAGAGAGAGGTGAAACTTGTCCATACTACAATCCGTCTCACCAGAACATCTTTGCTGAAAGAAGACCTTAAATCGGTATCTCCGTTTTACCATAGGCATATAAAACCTTGGATCTATGAGTTTTTTGTTGTTAACTGACCACGATCTATTCACATCAACATGTCAATCATCGACCCATAATACTCGCTTTACCAACCTCAAAACAGATCTCCTCAACAAAAGACGACGGTTTTCTTCCACTTATAACGCCGACAGATAGCAGGTAACTAATGGTAACTAATCACTTGTAATAGGGCATCTTGTCTTTAAATTTGTGCTCTAGTGTTCCTTTTTTTCGGTTAATCGATGTGAAAGTTTTTGAAATAATCGTAATCGCGTGATAGAGTTTTAAACTATTCTGTTTTTGTCGGGGTTTTGGTTTTTTAACCAGTTGGTAACTAATCGACGAAGCCATACATAAAACTACGGCCTGTTGAATGTTATCGCTTTACAAGTGTTCAATGCCCATTTTGCTTCCATGACAACGTTTTCGGTTCACGCTTGTTATGTCTTAATCGATAAGTGGGCATAGAGATTTCACAGGCCTGGCCATGATCAATACTGCTGACATATGTCCCGTCACGAACACTATATGTTGACTAAGTGTTTTGTTTGATGCTGGTCACACCTGGGACATGTATCCATGGAACGATTCCTTAGAGGAAAGGGGATATCGCATGAAACATCCCACAGGCACAGAGATAACATAGGCATTCGAGTTCAACGCCTCAACGTACTGCACTAATAACTTTGTTACAGGAGCACTCACAAACATCGTAATAGTAATAATATTAAAGAGATTTCTGACTTGTTTTATCCCGATTACAGTCGGAGATTAAAAAAAGGGCCATCGTACTTATTTAAATTTAATATGTAATAACATAGTTGTGGAACTAATTTATTTGGCTGATGTATTTCAGGATGATATCAATCCGCTGTATTTTTGCCTGTAAACAAAGCGATCATGTCGCCTGGTGTCATGTCACGTTTATATTCAAAGCCTAATCCTAGAGGTGTATCACGGTGTCCAGCAACATTGGTGTCTGGTGTCACGATGTCTACTGTCACAGTTGCCTCTATCTCGTGGTGACTGCCGTCTCACGGTGATCGTTCTCACGGCGACCAATTTTAAGTTGGCTTCTCTATTAGGAGCGCCGTCTATTGGTGTCTGGTGACATAGTGGCCGGTGTCACCTTATCTGCCATTACGGTGTCCATGTTCACGGTGTCCTGTGTCACGATCGTCTTACAGATGATACGTTGTTCACTATCTAGGCGTCCGTCGCTATCACCTCGTTCAGTATCATGGTGTCTAGTGTCACACTCTCCAATCTTATGGTAACCCGTCGTAATATTGCATGTCATGGTAGCAATCGTTTTTCAACGGTTGTGTCTTAGAATAATAATAATAATAATAATAATAATAATAATGGCAGCTGACCAACAAAAATTAAACAAGAGAATCTTAAGAATGGCTTAAACTTTTTCAAGAGATAATGCAGTTTTGCTGTTTGGGGTTTTCACCTTTACACCTTTATTCTATCTGTCGGTGTGTATTAAATGGATGTCCTACTTCTATGATCGGAGTTGGTGGCTACACGTAGAAGTGAACATTACCCGAGAGAGATCAGGTAACGTTTTATAAGGCGTAAAGTTATTGTACCAAGAATGAGGATAGTAATTCCTGGAATGCTGACTTTATTAGCCACTCATTGACAAACAACGACCGGGTGATGTGCTCAAATTGACATAAAAGCCGCATTGGCCTTGATCTTATTGTGCGGAATAACCAAACAATGAACAACATCTCGGAGCGGAATTACCACTGATGATCACCCCCCCCCCAAAAAAAACAACTAAAATCCCCGATTAGCAAAAGGCATTCAGTGCCCTTGGCTACCAGTTAAGTTTGAATGCCATTGGAAATATGGAATGACGTTTACCGGGCATATAACCCGGACATTTGTCGGCTAGTTCTGTTTATAATTTGACATCTCGTTTAGAAATCGGTACAATTCGACGCCATGAACAGTTCTCATCAGAAAGATGACTATGTTTCACTCTCATTTATAAGTACATTACCATCCAGAATCATCGACCTGCCATGGACTGATCCTGTTGCTGAGGCAATCGGCGACCTCAATACAGCTCATCACCAAGTAGTCGCATTCAAACTTGGTTTTCATGCGTTTCGGTTTACCAATTTATGATCGAACCATCGTCACTAAAGGGGTGCAATTTTGGTTAAAACGACTGGATATATGTAAGACGAGTATTGTGTAATATAGATAAATAGTTTGGCAAGAATCGGCTCTTTCACGCATGAAAGTCACCATCAATCATATCGAAACAGACGTTTCCCCTCCCTATTGATTAGTATTTGTTTAGAACGACAGCCTATCAGATGCTTCCGATTGGTGGTATATTGTTTATGTTGATATGCAAATTATGGGTTATGGAGGAATAGCTCAGTAGTACGTCTCCTTCGGAAACCCGGTGCCGTGTGCAAACGCCACGTTGGGAGAAGTCCAAGCCATGTCGTCGTAGACAGGAAGAAAACGTATAAGTAACCGATGAATGGCGGATAAAGCTAAAATGTTTTACAGTAAGGTATTAGTGGGAAAACAATAATATACATCAGAGACAATGAAACCATAGGTTGCAAGAAGCCTGTGACGGATCTTTCTTTTACGTGAGGTCATGTGGTTCGTGAAGCACATGGATAAACAAACCAATTTGGATTCAAGGATCTTGAACGAAAATCGTTTGTTTCGATTATTTCCTGGTGAAATGTTATGCATTCTTACCAATCTAACATTTCTATATTATATAAATAACCGATACCGTACTTAATATAACTAAGTCTTAAGACTCGATAAATTTTCTTTTTTACAATAACAAATAACGTATTTAAAACTAACCAAATCAATGATACTATCAAATTTACGCCCTCGAGTACGACCTAAGGTGTTCGCAGATCTATTTCTAAAGGAGCTCTTCTTACCAAATCGAAGGAGTGCAACCAGGAGATGTGTACAGAGTGTCACGGTCTCTTACTGTCGATCAAGAACGCTAAGACCGAACGAAAGACGTGAACACATCGATTAAACGCCTGCTAACGTCAAATTCTGTTTACACGGAAGTCTTGGTTCACGCCCACGCCTAGGCACTGAGTCTGAATGCGATATACGACTGTGACTCTTCAGAGTGAGTGAGTGAGTGAGTGAGTGAGGGAGGGGGAGAGGTAGCGAGCGAGCGAGAGAGCGAGTGGCCTTGCCGCTGGTCACAGCTTAGACATATGACCGATGGAGGCCGACTTCCTGGAGAGTCATCCATCAAACACAGATGTCACTGGGGTTCGAACCCTCAGCTGGAGATTTGCAGCGCTAGCGAGAGTACCGTGTAGTCTACAGAGGTTAATCTAATATAAAGAAACAACTTACACAAGTAAAAAAAGAGAGAGAGAGAGAGAGAGAGAGAGATGAATTGGTGGTTATTACGAATTATATATGAAAAAAAATAGATAGATAGATAGGTAAATAGATATATATATATATAGATTGATTGATATATTGATATATCGATCTATCGATCAATATATATATATATATATATATATATATATCCATTCTTTGTAGTTTCGCTTTCTTTATATATCAGTGAAAAGATGGTTCTAAACAAAACGCGGAAAATATATCTATACTTATGAGATACGTAAAACCAAACATGCCAATCTAGTTGATTACTAAAATATTCATTAAAGAATTACTGATGCACGGCACGCACCTTTCATTGAGGAATATGTTAAGATGCTAACAATGAATGAGTAGTTTATTCAGACTCGTTGCTGATCGCACCTGGAACATAAACCCGATGGGCGGCACACTTGACGAACGTCCCACAAACAACTTCCGTGTATTCAATGAACTGCGAATCAGTGCCATCTGATTGTTGTCATTTGGAAGACATTATTGATATACAATTATGAAATATGACGCGAGCCTTACTCTGACGACACTGATTTGCCGAGTGTTACCTTCTCGTGCAACAAGGGCACGGGAAGAAATCTTTCCCAGCATCCTCTTCCGGTTTGTAGAATAAACGCCCTGGACGGCCATATTAGACCTGCCATACACCAGGACGTATACTATTTCGTAGTCTTCTTCAGAACAACACGTTTATGTTAGCCTATGTATATATGGTAAAATATCTTCTCTTTTATAATTGGATGTATATAAAAATTTAATTTCGTCATCTTTTAGATATGAATCTTCCTTAACATCGTTTATACTCAGGCACTGTTGTTAAAATCATCATCATCATCTTTTTCTTCATCATCACCACCATCATCATTATCGAGAAATGATTAACAATAACTAACATCAACAAATAGAGGGATATGAATATCTTTTTTTATAAATTCTACTCCGGGAAGCCAAGGATGGTGTGTGGCATAACTGAGACAACTCAACTAGCAACCGTCCAATTCACCATCACCACCATCCGAGGTGATATCTAATCACCATCAACTGTCGGCCAGTTCTCGTGTTTCCACCAATCTTTGTACACGAGAGGTCGGAGAGAGTTTTATTTGTTCGGGAATTTGCACGCCATCGATTTTATGATAATGGCGGACGGCGCCCTCCGCTTCGACCAGTCCTCTCAATCACGTGGTCGCCGAGATTAAAATCTTCGGCCGATACACAGGTGGCTTCCGGTTTTTTGTCTCTTCTTACAATACGCTGACGTCAATGTAATTACGGGCCGGATCGATATAGAAATTACTTGAGCAATGGATACACCGCCGTCCCGTATAGAATTGCCCCACGTTGTGTGTCATGCGGCGTGGACATGGCCCCCCAACAGAATGGCCGAAATATTTGGCGAAAATAATTTTCGATTCCGCGGATTGGAGATGTCGCTACTTTGATACTCCGGTGTGTGTGTGTGTGCGTGTGCACACATGCACATGTGTGTGTGTGTGTGTGTGTGTGTGTGTGAGATGCATATGAAAGCTTATATAGTAAACCAATTTAGATCCATTTTATTCTAAATTTGAGCTGAACAGCTTAATGTTTATATATAAAATAAATCCTGGAACCATGCATCTGTTATAACTATGATTGATATATTATATTTCGTACTTGCATGCACAGCTACGCACACACACACACACACAACGCTTAGGTATACGCACACATCTATCAATATGTGGAGGTATGGAACATTTTATTTTTAGATTAATGTATGTATAGTTGTATTAGATTTATGGAGGTAGGTCTCGAAGGATGTGTAGATATGTTGATGCTCTGTGCCTGTTGCCTCTTTATATGTACCCTAAAACACACAACACACATACACACACACACACACCATACATATATATATAATTACACACGCACACGCACGCGCGTACGGATCCCCATAAAACCATCTCTCTTCGAGATACCATCAAGCGCGTCGTTTAATCGTAAATATTCCTAATCGACCGCTTCTCGTATCGGCCGCCAGGGCGCGCGCCAGTCGTACTCAGGATCCGGCGTCGCGGATATGTCACGGATCAGGGAACACGAAGCTTGGCCACGCCAACCTGGACACATACAAAGCTAGAAGTGATCGCTGATTGTGTTATATCGACCGACTGGGAGCTAAAATGTCGATAATCAGCCCCCCAACCGAGGCCACGTGGGGGACGCATTTTTCCAATATGGCCGCTTTTTCTATCAATCACATAACAACAGTCGCAATAAATAAACGTAATATTTTTAATATTTTAAACAATCAGTGACGTAAGTTATTATAGCTTTAGAATGCCATAGCACACCTGAACTACATCGTTTCACTGTCGAGCTTATTCAGCTGCGTTACTTGTCATTGTTGTGGTGTATTGATCTGGTGCACGCGCGCGCCCACACACAAACACAGAGGCAGGTCTACAAAAAGAACCCGTCATCATACAAAGCAGAAATATGCTTTTATGTGATATATACACACATATGTATCAATGTCGTGTTATATTGTGTTGTATACATTAACACATATTTCACCCCCCCCCCAAATAAAAAAATAAAACACAAATAACAAGCACGCACGTACGCACGCACGCACGAACGCACGCACACACCGTCTTGGTACTATACGGCTATCGACCATACACCTAATCAGACAGGATAACTCCAATACAGAACTTATCAGACTCATGTGGATATTAACAATTAAGATAAATCGAACATTCTTATGGGCGTTGTGTTATAAGGGCGTGCCCAGAAATAGTTATATGTCTCGATATAATCGTCCATTATATGTGTGTGTGTATATATATATATATATATATATATGGGTGTGTGTGTGTGTGCGTGCGTGCGTGCGTGTGTGTGCGTGCGTGCGTGCGTGTATGTGCGTGCGTGTGTGTGTGTGTTAATGTCTTTGAACTACCCCCCTTCGTTCTATGGCACACACACAGGACAACACCGGGGTCAGGTGTCCGGACGTTTCCTATGGATCCGGGCGATTAAAGGGACGACGCGGGTTTCAAGAATCCAGAATGATTTTTCCGAGGTCTGATAATGACAGGTTGAGGTCGTAACCGAGTTCTCCATATAATAACAATAATAATGGTGTACTGATAAAGTGCTTAGAGCCAGTGACCTGTTATGAAGCACTTTGTGTGATAAAAGAAAGTCGGCGTGAAGTTGGAACATGAAAGGCAGGTAAAGCGGTTGACTAGATCACTCTCTGACCGGTTGACTATGGATAGCAACATGAGTAGATGAAAACATGACTAGGTGACAAGTAACTGGACAACAACGTGACAAGATGAATCGGTGACAAAATGACTACATGACTAGAATATTTTGCCCAACTAGATGACCTTGACACTTGATGTTGATGTGTCTAGAGGATTGTGTGTCTGTTTAAGAACTTGCCTGTTTGACTGTATGACTAGATGACTGTATGACTAGATGACTGTATGACTAGATGACTTAATGGCTCTTTTAATCGATGACTCCGTAACTAGATTATGATGATTGGTGTTTTACGGGCACTTTTGTGCACAAGATCGGCTAAATGGACCGTCAGTAACTAGATGACTGTATGACTAGATGACTGTATGACTAGATGACTGTATGACTAGATAACCGTATGACTAGATGATTGTATGACTAGATAACCGTATGACTAGATGATTGTATGACTAGATGACTGTATGACTAGATAACTGTATGACTAGATGACTGTATGACTAGATGACTGTATGACTAGATAACTGTATGACTAGATGACTGTATGACTAGATGACTGTATGACTAGATGACTGTATGACTAGATGACTGTATGACTAGATTAACTGTATGACTAGATGACTGTATGACTAGATGACTGTACGAGTAGATGACTGTGTGACTAGATGACTGTATGACTAGATAACTGTATGACTAGATCACTGTATGACTAGATCACTGTATGACTAGATCACTATATTTTACCACCAGACAGCTACGAGACTAGTTGACATCGTTACTGGAGCATCGTGTAACTGGATGGCTTTGTGACTAGCGACTGTCCACTCCAATAAATATATGACGAGATTTTTATGTGACTATAGTTGCCTATCTGACTAGATATCTGAGTCACTGGATGCCTATTTGACCGAATGTCAACATAACTAGGATTTCTGACTAATCACCACGATCAACATGACTAAATGGAGACAGTTTTATGATGACACACACAATTCTTTAACTGTGTTCATCATATGAGGCCACTGAGGGAGGTAGCGTCGACCGAATTGAGGCTCTTTTTGCTCTTTACGCGATACACATTTAGATCTTCGAACAGGTTTAGTAAAACTGGCGGATCTGATAGCTCTCTATTGGCAAAGTTTTTGTTTTTTTTATGTTTAAAAGCGTCTACCTCCTGCTGCCATTGCGTGACGTCATAGAATGTTTTCGTATTTGATTAGATGATTGCAAATAAACAGGATTGGCTAAATAACTGTGATAACGGTTTGCAATTAAAACCTATCGTTTCCTATTTTTAACTTTTAAAATCCATTTTCTTTAAATCCCCCCCTCCTCACCACCTCTCTCTCTCTCTCTCTCTCTCTCTCTCTCTCTCTATATATATATATATATATATATGATATTTATATAATATTCAAATATATAGTTAAATCATTTGTATTATGGTATGCGTTTTAAAGTAAATTTATCTATTAAATTAAATGTAAATTTATAATTGCGTTATCTGGGGTTTTTTTTAAATTATTGTTTAGACTTATACTGTGTGTTAGTATATATTTTACTGTATATTGCCGTTTAAAAGCTATAAATATGATATATAGATAGATATTATTATTATTATTATTATTATTATTAACAAAGTTCATGGATTAGTCCTGATGCATTAAGAGAGTAAGAGATTATAAAACTACAACTATTGTACATCAATTATCTATATTATTATTATTATTATCATCATCATCATTATTATTATTATTATCATCATCACCATCACCACCATCATCATCATCATCATCATCATCATTATTATTATTATCATCATCATCATCATCATCATCATCATCATCATCATAAAACTCGCAATAAAAAAACTCCTTCACCGAGTTTTCTAACTGATAATAAAACTAAGAGATGAGTCGGTAAACGTCCGATCGATTACGCGCAGATCAATATTAACCTTTGTTTCGACACCCCGTCTCTAAGATGGCGACCGGTTTTATTGTTACGTTGCTCTAAGGTATTTGTCTGTGGAGATAATCACTAACCACAGACGATAATCAGAACACGTATCGCAGTTCTGTTGGAATGATCGTTATCTAAACACAGATGATGCGCTATAGGTAGAGAGAGATAGATGTCGCTCGGTTTAATCTGATGTCAGGTAGACAGGTAACAGAGCGTTTGAGATGAGAACTGATGAAGATAGCGTTTATCTTATCTGTTTTGTTTAAGATAAGACGATGATATGACGCCTGTCTGTGTTACTGTTTTGATGTTTGGCGCCTGTCTGTCTGTCTGTCTGTCTGTCTGTCTGTCTGTCTGTCTGTCTGTCTGTCTTTCTGTCTGTCTGTCTGTCTGTCTGTCTGTATTTATTTCAGCTTGTATAACTATACTCTGGCTGTATATTTATTGATATATATATATATATATATATATATATATAAGCCCTCGCCCATATTTATTTACTTATCGATCTGTTTCTCTGTTTCTCTGCCTATCTCATGAAGTAAACATATATACCACTTAATAATTCATGAAGTAAATATTGGTGATATAATCCTGTAAAAGATATTATTGGCAAATACATGGTGCTATGTTTGCGGCTGATAATTCGGTGATTAAAAAATCCCTCATTGAGTGTAAAACATTAATAACTATGGTAACTGGCCTAATATAGCAATTAGTCTTGTCATATATATATATATATATATATATATATATATATATAGTAAAAGCTCTCTTGGTGAACACTCCTTATGAAAACCTCGGTATAGGGAATACTTTTAAGTCCCAGATACTTTATTATTGGGGCTTAGCCCTATATAATGAACACCCCTCTATTGTGAACAGTGAACACCCTTTTAAGTCACAAACATCACTTTATCATTGAAACAAAGTTGTCTTACGTAAGACGTTTTTATATTATAATCATTTATTACATGTACATGTCTATTTATGAACTGTATGTGCATTACCTATTTCCTAAATATTTCGACGTACATGCATATCTACTGCTAATCATTATTTCATGATGTTAACGTGTTTTATTTGCATGTATATCATGCATTTTATGATAATTGTTTGCCTAATAAAAGTTAATATCAGTCAAATGCAATTGGAATCGAGCAATTTGGAATTGGAATCGAAATTTTCTACAAAACAATTAAATCCCCAAATTAATTTACCATTTAATTTTTTTTAAATTCAGAAATATGTCTTCCATGATAATCCCACTTGGAATATAAACTACTCGGAGTAGGTATTCCAAGTAGGTACTTGGAGTAGGTACTCGGAGTACCTACTGATGGTAAAAGAATTGGAATTGATCCATATGATGTGGAATTGGAATTGACCAAATGGAATTAACTTTTTTGTACATAGGCCATTCCGAAATAACCCCCTATTAGGGAACACCTCTCTATAGGGAACACCCCACTAAAGGAAACAATTTTCATCAGTCTCTATTGAGAGGTTTTAATATATATATATATATATATATATATATATACACCTTGATGTCATGACCTACTAATACCAGACTAACCCGTCAATCACATTGTTAACTCGGTGAGGAGATTACTACTTGTTGCTGGCGGGAGTCCGTATAGGTGACCACATCAGATGGTCACAACATCAAGTGTGGATGGCTGAGAAAGGCACGGCTTTATCGTACGTTAAATAATAAGCCCAGTCATGTAGATAGTTAGGACACGTTTGTTAGATCCTGTCTACTGCCGTGCTGCCGGCTGTAAGCTCGGACCGCCTTATACAGCGATGTTATCCATAATTACAAGCCAGCTCTGCATACCTCCAGGTGGCGTGGCATATTAGCAATGTTACCATTGTCGTGGCGGTTGTTTCATCCTTCAGCTAAATACTACCGCCTAGGTGTGACCAGCATCGAGGTCATACAAAAAAAACAGGAGTTGGCACAGGTGAAAGATGATTGAGTTTCGTGTATTTGAAGTGAGAGCCTTTAACCTTCTATACCATAATAATAATAATAATAATAATAATAATAATAATAATAATAACCATAATAATAATAATAATTTTCAGTATATTATATTATATGTTCAGTGGTATTCTAGATTTGGGTTAGGAAAAGGTGTCCAAGAATAGGTTAGTGTTAAGACAATATTTTCACATCTTCGTTATCTAATACGTAGAGCGGTTAGGCACAGACCTCCAACACTAGGGTTCAAATCACGTCTGAAGGACGGTGCCTCGTCCTTCATTATACAAAACTGCCCGTGTTATAACAACAATAACAACATCGGAAACACTAATTATAAACAATACAAACAAAGGAAGATAGCAAAATGTTTAGAGAAGATATCCGACGACACATTCCGTGTCGTCATCAGGTTCCGAAATCGAGTAATTTCTGCTCGGGAATTCGTGGTCTTGTAATAACGTATCGGAACAACGAGTCGTCGTAATACATCGGCTGTCGGTACCGTGGCTAGTCGGCGCATAGAAACAGACCACACCTGTACCAGGATCTGATTGGATTATGCTAAATGAAGCCCGTTGGGCCACCCGGTCGTCCCCGTTGATGGAGAAAAATCACACGGCAGACGCTTTAGAAATCGACCAGGTGGCGCTAGCCAGACTGCGGACAAAGCACCAAATGTTACTATTATGACGTCATTAATTAATGGCGAAAACCTCTGACAAGCTGGCACGGTTAGTACCGTCCGCCCTCTGCCGCTTTGTTTACATCATTGGTGACGACTGATTGGGAATTACTACTGGCGAGCTGTACTCGTGGTGGTTTATACGGGACGTCTGGCAGGATTTGTTTCGGGCTTCCGATAGCCGTGGGAGGGGGCGTGATGACTCCCCCCCCCTCCGTCTCCCTTCCCTGCCCTCCCTCCCTCCCCAAAACAAAATGGCGGCAATTTACTCCCAAATACTCGGCCTCATTAATATTAATGATCTACAATGGCACGTTGTGCGGGTCCGGAGCGCAACATGCCCGTGACTGAAGCTTCGGAGGCGTATTGGCGTGGTAACTAGGGACGCCGTCCGATCGATCTGCGATGGCGGCGATGACACGTGATTGTTATATTTATGTCTAATCTCCTCTGGCAACCAACACCCCGTGGCCGCGGTAAATAGGTGTCACGTGACGAATGGAGATCGCCATCTAGCGGAGGTTAAAGCTGTCGTGGTTTTAGCGTTTCACTGAAGTGTCTCTCTCTCTCTCTCTGTCTCTCTCTCTCTCTCTCTCTCTCTCTCTCTATATATATATATATATATATATATATATATGTATGTGTGTGTGTGTCTGTGTATGTATTTTACAGAATGACAGCCTGTTAGCACATGCACAGATGATAACACACATATCTGTTTCTCCCAACCTCGTGCAAACACATGCGCCCGCTCGTACACGTACAGCTAATAACCATCAACCGCTGCGCGTGTGTCGGTTAGGTGACTCATTTGTCACATACGAAAAGTGGTGTTTCTTAAGACAACCAACTGATGAGTCGTCCAGATGTACTATTAATAGGTTTCTCTCTCTCTCTCTCTCTCTCTCTATATATATATATATATATATATATATGTTTATGTATATATAGGTTTATATATGCATAAGTTTATTTGTTTATTGGTTTATGTATGTATATGTTTACATATGTATGTTCAGGTTTGTGTATGTAAAGATTTATATCTGTATAGATTTATGAATGTAGTATCACCATATATATTTATCCTAAAACACGCACGCACGCACCCACGCAAGCACACACACACACACACACACACACATCTATTAATCATCAACCGTATACCCACAAGCGCCAGACTCCACTCCGCATTACCTATGTCGTGTCAGCTGATGGGGGTATTGACCAAAGGTGACACGATAGCGTATTAGGGCCCGATCCACGCTAATAAAGATGACCCCGCTTTAGCGCTGTTAGGAAATTATCACCGGCCGACTATGGCCACCACTGAGAGCGGGTTACAGGTGCAAGCCGCTGTGTGACGCTATAGGGGCACCTGCTTCCATCGGCTGCTGATGAGAAGGCGCGCATTTCCTGTTAGCTGAAGATGGTTCCTAGCTTCTCGACATACCGCAATTACCGGTATTTATCCGCAATTCGGGAAATCGACGGCTAATGACTAATGAATGTTCTCATCGTTCTGTACAGATATAATTGTCATTTCGAGATGTCAGCCGGAGAGACTCGGCGCCTTTAATATGCCGTTAAATATGAAAACTAGTATAAATGTTTAAAAATAAATTGCGTTTACACCTTTATGGCTTCCGCGTCTTGTACAATAATGTTCACTTTTTCGCCACAAATTACGTGTGGGAGTTTTACTGAGTTCTACTTTAAATATAAATTATTAATGATTAATGATGATGATAATGATGATGATGATGATGATGATGGTGGTGGTGGTGGTGGTGGTGATGATCATGATGTAAGTACAGTCATTAAGTAGTGAGTTTGGATGGTACTACAATGGTAAGTACAGTCATTAAGTAGTGAGTTTGGATGGTACTACAATAGTAAGTACAGTCATTAAGTAGTGAGTTTGGATGGTACTACAATAGTAAGTACAGTCATTAAGTAGTGAGTTTGGATGGTACTACAATAGTAAGTACAGTCATTAAGTAGTGAGTTTGGATGGTACTACAATAGTAAGTACAGTCATTAAGTAGTGAGTTTGGATGGTACTACAATAGTAAGTAAAATGAAATTGGACAGTCCATCAGATATGTCATCGTTTATAATACCTTATCTAATCTTTATTAATATCTTACTATCTAATATCAATTGTGATAATAATGATGACCCAAAATGGCGGTTATTTTACGTGGCTTGGCTTCCTGAAATGAGGGAGACACACACACATGGTCTGTTATTTACTGCTCCACCACGGGGACTAATTCTAAATAACTTTAGAATTTACAATAGATTCGGTGGAGAAAACCTGGCCAGTTGCCTGGTAGGACGAAAAACTCCACGTACTATAGTGCGACGGCTTGGATTCGAACCTCCGACCTGCCGCACAGCATGACCACGAATAATAAAGTCCCACGCTCTTACCCACTAGGCCACAAAGGCGGTTAGGCAGTACAATACCAACAAGGAATGAGACACTCCATAAAACACACCTTGAATTCTTCTAATAACTTTTTCATCTTTGAAAATCAACAACAAATTTCTTCTGCTATGGCTTTGGTGCTATAGTAAATGTGTACTGTTGTTGTTATTATTATAATTATTATTATTATTATCATCATCATCATCATCCGAAACAGAAATATGTGTAACAAAAATATATAAATTTCAAGCAACTCACGAAAGACAGGTCACACACACACACACACACACACACACACACGAGCCGTGATAGCGCAGTTAGTTAGAGCGTAGGACTCGTAGCCGAAGGGTCGCGGGTTCGAATCTCCGGGAGCTGCAATGTTGTCATGTGCCGACTGATTAACTCATCCATAAAAATGAGTACCTGACAGGACGCGATGGCTATGTGTTTGAGTAACGCTTTGCGCCTATAATGGCAGCATGCGTTGTATCCTCCCTTGGGAGTTGAGATGTGTGCTGGGTGGAAACAGGTCTGAGTCGTGGATAATAATACTGTACAGCGCCTCAGAACAGGGTTACCTGGTTCTGGCGCTATAAAAACATGCATTATTATTATTAAATTAAAACACACACACAGACCGCAATAGAAGTTCATATATCGAGAAGAGCGTCGCTTTCTGGATTGTCTATATGTGTAGCAGTTCAAGGTGACCAACGAAAAACGACTATAATAAAACTGGATAAGCGACATTAAACACTTCCTGGTCATGTGATCCCGAACGAGCTAAATATAAGTCGGTAACGGCTTGCCGGACTCAATTAAGGAACGTTTCCGTTGAGTCGTGATTCCACTGTAAGCCGATCCACGTCCCGTTTTCCTCGTTCACGCGATAACGAGCCGTGATATCTAAGTCGCTTTCGGGGCCTCGTCGTCGTCGTCGTCGTCGGAAGAGTTCGGCTTCCTGACCATCGTCGGTTGTGGTCTCGTTAATTACGACCATTTAGGTCGCTTGCCCCGTCAATTAGACATCATCAACACCACATGCAGTCGTCGATTTTTGCCATTTGGCGCTGTTTCTGGCGATTACATGTCCAGGCACTGGTTCCGCAGATTAGCAACATCAGTTCCGAGATTCATGGCAAGGGTTTGACATATACGAAGCTGATGTAAACAGCACCGGGTGGCTGGCTGGCTGGCTGGCTGGTTGTCGTTCTCTGAGCGTTTGAATCGAGAATGGTGCCCATGGTGAGGAGGGGAGAAGCTGATTGAAACGGCCAAGAACCTGATGTTTGTCGTAATAAACGAACCGATATTATTAATTTACAATTCAGAATAATCCGAAGAACCCCCTCAGCCCCACAACATTCCTGCCTATATATTACGATATCCGGTAGTATATGCATGTACGCGTATATCGACGATTGGGCGTCGTCTAGAGCCATTCCGGGCGCGGGCGAGCCGACTTTTTTCGTCGTCATTGTGCTGCCGTGTGTGAGACGAGGTGACGGCCGTCCACCAGTTAGCCGAAGCAGACGATGGATTAATATCCCGCCGTCATTCGAGTACGTCATTATTCTCTCCTCAAGCGTCGTTCAGTCGTAGTCGATCATTGATTGACTTCGTGAGAACGAAATTCCCCGGCTAAGTCCCGCCACCGAACTTCCTGTTGTGACGTCACAGCCGTCACGGCTAAGTTGTCGCCCGCTAGAGGCGAGGGTTTTTTAAACGGCCCGCCTCCATCGTAGTCGGAACGAGGTTATAGCGTGCCAGAGCACGTGACCGGTCAGCTGATCGGGACCTCCGGTGCGAGCCCGTTGAGCACAACGCGGTCCGGTGTGTTTAACAACCACTTGCCCGACGGTATCCCGTGTGCAACCGGAAGCGTGCAACCCTCGACGATTACCGAGTGCCCTAAGTACTGATATTACTGTCCTCGCTGACTCCTCCACTCAGCCGAGAGAGGATACACGCTAGCGTTAACGCCATAACACTGACGTCTTGTCCTGAGGTGATGAAGTATGGTGAGGATGTAATTGATAACTATTGGAGATACCGCGCTGTAACAGCGGTTAGTGTGGAGATGTAGAGGGAGCAGTAATGTCTATTTTACAAATAGCAAGCTGGCATTGGTAACTGTGAACATACCAAGTTAGCAGTGGTATCTATGAATATACCAAGCTAGCAATGGTAATTGTGAACATACCAAGCCAGCAGTGGTAACTGTGAACATACCAAACCATCTGTGGTAACTGTGAACATACAAAGCCAGCAATGGTAACTGCGAATATACAAAGCTATTAATGGTAACTGTGAATATACCAAACCATCTATGGTAGCTGTGAACATACTAAGCCAGCAATGGTAACTGCGAATATACAAAGCTATTAATGGTAACTGTGAATATACCAAACCATCTATGGTAGCTGTGAACATACTAAGCCAGCAATGGTAACTGCGAATATACAAAGCTATTAATGGTAACTGTGAATATACCAAACCATCTATGGTAGCTGTGAACATACTAAGCCAGCAATGGTAACTGCGAATATACAAAGCTATTAATGGTAACTGTGAATATACCAAACCATCTATGGTAGCTGTGAACATACTAAGCCAGCAATGGTAACTGCGAATATACAAAGCTATTAATGGTAACTGTGAATATACCAAACCATCTATGGTAGCTGTGAACATACAAAGCCAGCAATGGTAACTGCGAATATACAAAGCTATTAATGGTAACTGTGAATATACCAAACCATCTGTGGTAGCTGTGAACATACTAAGCCTAGCAATGGTAACTGCGAATATACAAAGCTAGCAATGGTAACTGTGAATATACCAAACCATCTGTGGTAGCTGTGAACATACAAAGCTAGCAATGGTAACTGCGAATATACAAAGCTAGCAATGGTAACTGTGAATATACCAAACCATCTGTGGTAGATGTGAACATACAAAGCTAGCAATGGTAACTGCGAATATACTAAGCCAGCAATGGTAACTGTGAATATACCAAACCATCTATGGTAGCTGTGAATATACCAAGCCGGCAATGGTAGATGTGAACATACAAAGCTAGCAATGGTAACTGTGAACATACTAAGCCAGCAATGGTAACTGTGAATATACCAAACCATCTATGGTAGCTGTGAACATACTAAGATAGCAACTGTGAACATGTCAAGTTGGTAGCGGTAACCGTAAACATACCAAAATGGCAGTGGTAACTATGAGTGAACAAAGCCCAGAATCGGCAACTGCGACAACTACGGAGATACAGGTGTTAGTGTGGAGACATGGATCTAACAGTAGTAATTACGTAGATAGTAAAGCTACCTTTGTTAATTATAGAGATGTCCAAGCCAACAGCGGTAACTATGGAGATCGAGTGTCTCATCTTGTCTTTTTAGATCAGTACCGCAACCCTATACGAATACCACGCGCGCACACGCGCGCGCACACACACATACACCACGATGTTGATTAAGCCATTTGAGCGGTATTAAATCTTATAAGTAAAATTACACGTTGTTGCTATGTTATCCAGGGAGTCGGGTAACGAACAAAGCCTTTCTCGCATTATTAAGCTAATTACGGGGTAAACCGAGATGAATTTGGAGAATTGAGTTACTGGTCGTAAATAAAATGGCTGTGTGGTAGACGAGAAATGTGTATCCGGTTTGACGAGAGAGAGAGAAAGAGATAGAGATAGATAGATAGATAGAGAGAGAGAGGTATATATTATCGTGGATGAGTGTGTCCATAATTTGTATCCAGAAAAAGTACGTCCATTTTTTAACAATGACACCAAAATTAACAATGACACCAAAATTAACAATGACACCAAAATTAACAATGACACCAAAATTAACAATGACACCAGACTGTACTGGTCTTTTTTATTTGGGTTTATGGCTAAAGCTTATACATATATTATTATGTTTACAGTTCAAATGGTGGAACACTATATATATATATATATATATATATATATATATATATATATATAATCACAAGTGTAAAAATATCTAGAATAGCACAAAAATTACAGAACTTATTTCCATTATAGTCCTTTATCTAAGGGAGGGGGAAGTGGGAAGATGAGTACTGTGATCAGATTATATATAGTTCTTAGAGCAACGTTTCCAGACTTTGACGGGTATACATCGACAAAAAAGGGGCACGAATTTTATCTAGCCGGTATAACACCCGTACATCGTAGATTAGCACTCTATAATAACGTGTTCAGTGAATATTGGTATTACTCCGGTATGTTATGATAGGTATGGCTACAGGAGCTACTATTGTGGTTTAACATCATATAGAGTGATAACTGATCAATATTAACATAAACTATGTGTAGAATGTTGATAAATGAGAACGTCACAAGTGAGGTACTTCTATCGATGGCGGATGTTCAGGCGATTAATAATGAATATAATTAATAACTGGTGAATAAGTGATACGTGTCTAAATCAGACACGTACGTACGCACGCATATGCACATACAAACAGACACGGGTACTTCTATAGCACAGTGGTAAGCGCTGCAAACCTCCTGGATGTGGGTTGGAATCCATATGACCCACGTTTGACTAGTGCCGTGGCTAAACAAAGACAACCTCTCATATTTGTGTGTGTGCGTGTGTGTGTGTGTATGTGTGTGTGTACCAATATGTAAACCCCCATAATATTCACCACTTTGACTACAGCAGCGACCTCTCCGATATAGTTTCGGATTTCTTTGTTCCGATGTTGAAATAAAGTCCACATTATATAATATCCATGTTAAAAATGTATCCATAACACAGACTGGTAATACTGGAGTGTTATGGTTTAGGCTCGAGTTAAGGTTTACTATGTGAGAGAGGTCTACACATATAACATAACAGATTATTAACGTTTTACATCGATCCTGATTGTTTTTCAAGTACTACCGGATGTCTTAATGACGACAAGGATATAAAGTTATCAGTTATCGATTATTTATTAGTGTGTGGCACGTTATTTCAAAGAACCAATTTATTATTATTATTATTATTATTATTAATTGTTTGTCGTCTTTAAACTGTGATAAAGGGTTTATTTCTCCGCCGTAGCCTAATTCGAGCCAGGTATTCCGTATGACCGGCGTCATCAAACATATATCAATCATGAGCCGCCATGTTCCGTGCCGGACAATCATTCTATTCGGAGAAATCTCCGGGATAATTCAGCACATCCGCGAACCAATCCAGAACCGCCGCTCTCGAGCCGCACGGAGCCAGTCCTCGTACGTGATATCGCCAGGCGACCAGTTCGTCGACAGTCTTCGTCGATATGTTTGGAAAATCTGCTACCTTACCCGGGTACGATAGGATATTGATCCGGTCTATCAATAATACTGTCGTCCCTTGGAAAACCTGGCACACACACACACACACACACACCGTGAAAAGGTGAACTAAGCCGAGTGAACTTCGCCTAAAGCGGTTTCCGAAACGGCGGGCTCTATATTTCGGTTCGATGACGTATTTTCTTCCAGTGCCGAGTTGAGATTATTAAATAAACACCGGCTTATAGTTGGTATCTCGTTCGATTTTGCCGAACGGCTGCGGTGTTTTTAATATAATTTATTTTAGGCTTAAATCATTCTCCTCTGACATTCGGGCAGCGGGTTTAAAGATGTGGTAAATCTCGAACGATTCTCAAACATTGCTTAACCCCTCTGACATAGCGCGTGGTTATTGTATTATTAGGGTAATTCACTGGATGTTGATGATGATGATGATGATCGTGATAATTATGATGATGATGATGATGATGATGATGACCGCGATGAACTGACAAGAAGATCTAACCGTGTCACGTCTCGTCGTAACTAACTAGGTCGTCGAGTGCCCTACGTGTACGTTGCCATCGTGGCCAGGTCAGAGGCCGGGATGGCTTAATGACGGGTCGCCCACTGCCCACTTGGGCCGCGGCCGTCCATCAACACGAAGACGACACAGGTGCGTTACCTGGTCGTTAATTCGCAGGTGCCATAAAGATGTATGTATATGGGAGACGGTGAATTAGGGCGTGTCACTGACTCGGTATAGGGTATCGGATGGCGTACAACAAGCGGTTCTAATACGTCTTCGAACGATCGCATTGAGCGGCGTAAACAAATGCATATCAATGCGATCTTAGCACGCGTGGCCATATTAATGATACGGCGTCTTTATCTCGGTAGATAACACACGCTGATCGCCTCGATATCTACAGGAGGCCGTCTGTCTGTCTGTCTGTCTGTCTGCCTGTCTGCCTGCCTGCCTGCCTGTCTGTCTGTCTGTCTGTCTGTCTGTCTGTCTCTCTGTCTGTCTGTCTGCCTGTCTGTCTGTCGTGATGGGATTTAGAGCGTTGCTAATTCAACCTGTCTAACAACGATATAGATCAGGTTAGAGCTGTCACGAGCTGCCATATCATCTCGCACCTCGGGATGAGCGTAATATGTAATATACGAGTAGATATTCCGTCGCGTCTTTATTATGATATACGTCTTTACCTGTGGAGTCGTACCTCGGTTTTATGTCACAGGTGTCCACTCATTATAATATGTATAGATCTATATGATCTTTATAAAAAAATTAAAATAAAAAGTGAGAAATCTGTTGACGTCTGTATAATATCGATACTAAATATAACTATGACTTCTGGCACCTGTAAGTTACCAGTCATACATATATATATATATATATATATATATATATATATATATATATATACGTAATAACCATAGCGATATCCATGAAAAAAACATTTCTAACGATCGGAACTATCATTTGTCTGTCGTTTAGCTATAAATCATATCGTCGTACCTGCGCATTTGATCTATTATTAATCATAGAATTATAAACTACATCTTAAAATGACGTATCCTATTTAGTATAAATATCTGAATAATTGAAAGAGAGAGTGTGATAGTTTACATCATTTATAACACTTTCATTTCTAATCCGCGAAGTATACACTAGTTTCGGTTTAAATATATGTGTAGTTGACTGCCAGTAAGCAATGATATTCTCAAACAGACACAATAACCCACGATTATATATATATATATATATTCAGCCAACCGACTCATTCACTCATCCGACCCCCCGACGCTATACTACACGCAGGACTTCCACTTTGCCATCGACAGTAAACATTCGAACTACTTACGTTGACCATTCGACCTGCGAACGACATTTTCCAAGAATGTGTTCTGGGGAGCGACGAGTCCCCTCTTCGATGGCATGCTGACGGTTTAAGCCTCCTGCCCTCTCTGAACCCGATCCAGATAGCGTCTTTCCATCGATGAGTGGCCCGTCGAGCGATCGGCTCGTCGCATCCAGGTGAAGCTGGCGAACTATATACCCTCCGCCGCCAGGTGAGCTCCGGACTAATCAGGCCAGTTTAACTAGAGCGAAAAGTTAACGGATTCGTCGAGCGATAGGCGCCTCCAACGACGAGTGTAAACAACGATATGACAGCTCATCAACGACAACAACGACGACGACAATCCTCCTCCGGCCATGGATAGAACTAGGTATCCTCGTCACGACGGAGTGAGGTAAATCCTAATGACAACGGAACGATCCATCCGTTTAGAGAATTCACGCTGTAAACGACGGGCCGACTAGAGTCAGGTGAAGATGCCATCCCAATGTACAGGTGAATGTCGTCCCCCGTAGAAATTCCAGTTGCCGACTAGTTGTCGCTTCTCCCTCTCTCTCTCTCTCTCTAGCTCGGCCCGTTCGATTTGCCTAGCGTTGTCCCCTTTCCGGGTTTCCCGCTTCGAGAGTAACGTGACGCGGCACGCCGCCTCGTTAATTATTCATTAGGTCCCCCCGCTGCCACCTTTCTCGCGTCTGCGCACTGATGACGGTGTTCGAAATTCGAAAGACTGGCGGCTAGTCGCCTGAGGTGTCTTCGTTTGTCTTCGTGTCTGAAAGCCGTTCGCTATAATGCTAGTCGCATAAAATGTACATGGCTGTAATCTACATTTAAATGAATAGAAAACGTGGACTATTTAGTTCACGAAATTGTTTTGGACTGAATTCAAAAACGTTTTAATAATGATATTATTGTTACGTCTAAATATGTGATTTTTCTAGTTGTTGTTGTTGTTGTTGTTGTTGCTGTTATTGTTGTTGTTTTCATCGTTGTTGTGCTAATACGTTTCCGCCTTCTCCTCAGTCTAATCGTCCTTCCCCCATGTCCTCTTACTAATCTTTTCACTACCATTATTACCACTACTTTCTTTACGACCACTACCGCGTGTGTTCCTAGTATATTTCATAACACATATTAAACTGGTAATATTTATTGTGAAAATAATGTGAAAGCGTTAATTACTAATAATTTGGTAATGTCAACAACTGGTTATCTGATTTCATGTCTAAACATTGCTATACGTGGAGACATTGTAGCAGAACGTCTGTTCTATTTTCAATATTACCAATAAGAACACACTGACACTATCATCCATGGTTGATGTATCAATATTTCAGCTAACTTGGCGATATCTATTAATAGAAAATAAAACAAAATTCCCGTGATGCTCTAAACATTGAAACTAGTCGCCCTGAACCGTTATGCCGAACTCCAGTTTAATAGAAGGGGATAAACAGAGCAGGTTGTTGGCGTTATACAAAATTGATGCGTACAATTTGTATGCGAACTATTGGTTTCGGAGAACAATGCCACACATCAATAGGCCCGATAGCGAAATAATTTATCTTGCTGGAAATATTGATTTACGCGTTATGACAAACAAAGGATACAGTTGTACATTCGTTCTGACGAACATTGGAAAATAATAACTTCTAATGTAGTTTTTGCCACCGGAGTCAAGAATAGGATGACTTACAATCGTGCGGCATTCCTTATGATACACATTGAAACAAAGACCCCGTCTTACCGCATCCCTTCTCGGCGTTATTTCGTTCGACGGTAACATCGTCGATGTTTAGCCACTTGGCCCTTTAGTTGTTCGCATTTCAGTGTCCGCCCTGCTTAGGTCGGAGGTTTGTTGCAGCGGTTTCCATAGCAGCCGGACACTTATGGCATCGTGTCTGCGTGCCATAGTTTAACCGATGTCGCTTTTTGCATTGGATATTTTTACGCGTATGAATATTTCGTGTTTTGCCCAGTGGCCTGTTATGGAATGGTTTATAAAATAATTATTATTTCGTGGCGCTGCCTTGATGGCGTTTGGCAGTTGAGAACACGATGACTCGCCGATGTTTATCTTTGGACGTCAACTTGTCACACAATTGACTGATCGACCGAGCTACGAACCTGAAAAAAATATACCATATAGTCAGTCGTCTTACCAGGGATGATGATATAGTCTTCGGTCGTATTGACGTCCTACTAAAAGTAGACTCACGGATCTCTGAGCTTAACCGGAAACGGAATACTTCTCCAAACCCCGCACATGAACGGTATTATCGCCACGTCAGAAGTCAATAAACCTGTCATTTAGGTTCACGTTTTTCGGTGCAGGTGTCTCCACTCGGTTGAAAAATAGCTCAGAATATTTTAAAAAATGGAAATCTATTGTATCCTCTATCAAGGCTGCCAAATCTGTAAACAACCGTCTCGTTTTAGTGAAAGAGAGATATTGGTACCGCTAATAACAACGATAATGTTTTGTTGTTGGTAGTCATTCACTTGCTAGTTGTTTGTCTATACAGCTGAGTGACTGTGGTCTAGGGCTTAAACGTGTAATGTGAATTTCTTTGAAAATCGGAAACAGGTGTAAAAGAATAGACTGTATGATTACGTATATATATATATATATATATATATATAAGAGAGAGAGAGAGAGAGAGAGAGAGAGGTAGATTTTTATTTCAGATAAAACCGTCAATTAATAATAATAATAATAATAATAATGTATATTTAATAAAGCGCCCTTACTAGCAGGAGCTATTCAAATACGCTGTATACCCCAAATAAGTATATGCTAAGAAATGTTCTCCATTAAATAAAGATATTCAAATTAACAATCAAATCTAATGTATATTCAGCGATGTCCGTCATGTTTCAGTAGTAACCTTCCGTTATATACATTAACCGAAATATTGAACAACTGGTCAAACCTAGCTTCAGGAGGTTAAGTCCAGGAGCCAATTCAAAAGACTCATCAAATCATCGCTTGTTCTTTCCTACTGAAGTTAAACAAGGTCTAAATTAATGATATCCCGATGTCACTGCGAATTATTGCCTCTGGCTGAATCTAGTATATCGTTGTGTTGTCCTGTACTTTTATCAATCCACTTATTATCGTTATAAACCTATATCGTACAGAGAAATCCTTGGGTACGTACCTCTTTATTGGCGAGAACACAGATCCGTCGCGTTCATTAAAATGTTCGTGATTATATTATTTGTTTATATTGACTATATTGGTTCCCCAATTTCCTGATAAATTGTTACCTTTAAGAAATTTTATATCGTTTATGAGCAAAATGTTTGTAGCTATGTATGTTGAAATCTTATAACATATTTAATAGATCAGTATTAGTTATCTGTCAAAGCAACCCTGAACAGGTGTGTGTTTAAAACGGATTTTTAAACAAATCCAAGAGACGACGCATTTCTGATATCTGCCGGCGACCTATTCTACGAAGTGTGTGGCTGTAACACGAAACGCCCAATCACCATTACACCGGAACTCATACCGGGAAACGTGTATATAAATTAACTGAGACACCGGATTATCCACGACGACAACATACCCTTCAATTGTCTGTTTTTAAGTCTATTGTTAGAGAAAGGAGGAATAAAAACAACTACTCGACAATATTTTTTATGGCATTACAAGGATATTTTTATGTTTATTAACTGTATATTCCTAAGTCATCATCGCTGCTCTATGGATTATTTATGTGTTGTTGTGTTATTGTTGTCGTGTGCTCTCTGTGTGTGCTAGTCTATATATTATTACCCAATTTCAGCCATAAAATTTCAACTGAACAGAGAAAGCTGTACCTCACCTAGTCGGTGTTGGGTTATGATAAACTAGAATTATTCGTATGCCTATGACATGTTTAGTTGGTCTGTATTTGTACAGGTTCATTATAGAACTGGCACGTTGTGGGTTCTAATCCGCTTCATTATTATATTTGTGGGATTTCATTGATTATATATATATATATATATATATATATATATATATATATATATATATATATATTAAATTAATTAATTTACTTTGCTGACTGGGTGCAATAAGTTAGCAGCCAGTCAGAAAATTTACAAATATAACCAAAAAGACAGTTTTTATATACTAATAATTAAATTGCAGTAAAATATTCTATAAAGACTTTATGATATGTAAGTGTTTGTGGAATAGAGATAATACTAGTTGTCATTAGGTCGAGGGGTCATGGTTGAGCTGGTGTCCGAAACGCTTCACATTGTCATAACGTTTCCATGTTACAAATATCATCCCACCCTCATCCCCTTATAGTCATCGGTGGATGACGTGTTAAATGGCGCAGGACCGTTTCTAATTTGTTCAAAAGGTATCTACAATTACTCATTATGTAGAAATTACGCTGAAAATTAATATTAATTATCCTCCATTGACACGAATAGGCATTTATTCAACTTCATGCGGATTCGTCTACTCTTTAACATTTCCTTGAAACCTAACTGAGACAATGTTTTTCCTCTTTATCATCCACGTCTAAAGTGCACAAATACTTTTTAGCATTCAATCCGACAGACGTTTGTTTAATTATCACATAGAGAAATTTACTTAGAAAACAAAACTCTATTAATGTTATCAGTTATTTATTGAATGTCTCCCGTTAGTTAAGGTGCCCCTTTGTATCGAACTCCACACATATCAAACCCTTAATTCCAACAACTGGCTTGCTGCAAATTATATCGATTTTACTTTGATTGCTGGATCTTCAGGATTCCTGTCGTTTGTCTCGTATTCTACAGACAACATTGTTTCATTCGTTTAGGTGGGCAATTTTTGTTTGTATAGGAGGAGATCCCAAAATAACTCTACATCCTATAGACTTACGGACGGATCCGAACTCTCTCCGAGCGGACTATCATTGGTCGGAGTAGATAATCCGGATACTTATAGTTACGGAGTCCCGGGTAATTGGTTGTGTGCGCTCTACACTGTAAATATGAAGTACACGATGTCGACAAAAATGATTGATTAATGTCAATTAGATTTGATGCGCACCATATTTTGTAATATTTCACGAGCAAGGTCATTTTATTCTCATCTTTTAAATATGCACGTCCGGGGCAAACTAGTTGGTCACACCGATCTTGTCGCCAGAGTAAAAACTATATGTTCTAAACACGAAGTATCTGTTTTTAATTTCTTATTGATAAACGTTATGCCGACAAAAAAGAATTGACTTAAAGAAGCGTTACATGTTAGAAGATTGGTTGGCAGACAGTGTAAGGCAGCTATTGTTGAACCCTTTTAATGTTGAATGTATTATGGTATATATATATATATATATATATATATATATATATATATATATATATGAAATCGTAACAAAGTGTCCATCCATTCATCCACTAAGGGGAAAAAGCTAAACACAGAAGATAATATAATACTTTGGTAATATAAATTGAATTTATTAAGTGAATAATACAACTTTGTAGTAACCCATAACCATAATGTAATGTACTTATTATCACATATGTCTATGGAAGATATGACATGGAAACATCTACATTCAACAATATAATTATAATTATTAGAACTATATTAATAAACTTGTGTACTATGCTAATGGCATGTGAAAAGCAAACTTAATTGCTACTTTGCTAAATTAATTTGCAACAAACTGTTCACTTTCTGGATTGGTCTCTCTCTCTCTCTCTCTCTCTCTCTATATATATATATATATATATATTATATGTGTGTGTGTGTGTGTGAAAATAAACAACAATATAGTCCAACCGAATAAACATTAATATAGATACATGGATATGAATTTCACTACTGATATAAATACAAATGTACTAAACTTAATTTATATAAGTAAAAGCGAATGTTTGTGTATTTGTGTGTGTGTGTGTGTTTGTTTGTTTGTTTGTTTGTTTGAGTGTTTATTTATTTGTTTGTTTGTTTGTTTGTTTGTTTGTTTGTTTGTTTGTCTGTGGGTTGGCAAACTAATTCTGACAAAAGAATCTTAAACGGTGGTGAATATGACATTGATTGGGACTATGTTTGGGACTATGATGTTTTCTCATTAAAATTAGTTTTTATTGTTATTATAAACTCTTAGTTATATGGGCTGAAGGTCAAAGTAATTCTCCACAGGGCCAAACTTTAAAGACCACGCGCAACACGGTTTTTAACCTTGTTATAAACATTTCGGTACATATATCAATATTGCTTGTTTAAAAAGATGGTCTTATTTGAATCCATCAATACATTATTTATCTCGTGTCTGGTGTATGTGCGTCGGTATAAGTACAGGTCTTTGCACGTGTATGTCCCTTTCCACTTTATTATAGATAAGCTGATCATATCCGGCTTTTGTCTCTCTTACTCCTTTGTCAAATAGGATCATCCTTTTGTTCTTTTTTTCATATCTAACAGAAAATAAAGCAGACACAATCTACAGCTGATTCTGTACTTCATTAAAGAGAATGATTAAAGACAAGAATAACGTAGCTTGCTGGATATATATATATATATATATATATATATATATATTATTCTATACATAATAAAGTAGACGAGTAGATCACAATTAGGGCTATATTAGAACATTATGTCCCCCATATCCACAGATAATGTCATTTCCTTCGAACTATGCACAATTATAAATATTCAATCAGTTTTAGGTTTAATTGTTTTATCGATGAATATTAAGACATAACTGTTTACTGAGATGGGGGAGGGGGGGGGGAGAAATCAGCCCGTATATTTAAATCAGATAGTAACATCGACCTGCATGGGAAATATATATTCACAGTATTTGCCCTAAACAAACCCATAGATAATGTTCTGTTTGGAGAAAACTATTGTTGAAAAACTATCTTTTCTGTTTTTATACACCCTTAATGAACAGAACAGCCGTATAAATTTAGTAACTGGAATAATTTAATCACGAGAAAGGACAATTAACGTA